>CM022668.1:1538136-1550636 GCA_012295275.1 Chrysomallon squamiferum | reverse complement strand
AACACGACCATACACTGCTCTTGTGAGGATTCACACTGGATCGAGCAGTTCCACGCATATGTTAAAAATATGTTAATGTTTAGAAACAACAATAACAAGTTTTGTACAATATATTTGTTGTTTACCAGATAACATATTCAAGCTGAAAAAGACGCCGACATAGTTAAATACAACGTCTGCATCAAAATTTCATTTAACAAAGGGGGCGTTGTCGTGGTACGTGTACATGAGATACGGTCCCCCCAGTCAGCTGTAACCGTCGTTGTCACAGCTGTCATCTTATCTTCGTGTTTTCTTCTAACATCTGAATTAACTTGAGAATACCTGTCTGTTTCTCCTTTCACTTTTTACCGTGTTCTTGTTAATCTGCTTTTTCTTGTTAATTATTCCTTTTATTCTCGTCATTCCTGTTTAGTTTTATTTTATCTTTTCACCTTCTCGTTTTTCTTCTTCCTTTTCGTTCTTACTCTGCTTCATCTCTTAATCCTTGTTTCCATTTCAAGTTTACCTGGTACACCAGTTACACTTTACGTAAGTTGTCTCTCTGAACTTCATCCATGTGTTGTGCTAACAACACTCGGGTCGAAGGTCAAAGGTAAACAAAATGCTCTGTTTACAAATGAGATAATTTGTGAATTTGTCAGGTCTCACACACTAGTTAACACAGTTTTGTAAACACTGGTTTCTCTTTCTCATTTACTTTCATTTGGGGAAATCTTTGCAGTTTAAAGATTTTAACATGCAGCTACATTTTAAGTGTATGTAGGCCTGGATGTCCTATAATTATTATATTATCAGATCACTTAATTAAGCGAGATGAAAAACAAGTAAATGTTCAGATGCGTACGGACCGCAATCTGTTTCTGTCCGAATTATCCATGACTAATTTGTCCTTCAAAAAAAAAAAAAAAAAAAAAATTCTTCACGACTATCCTCGCCACACCGTTAATATAAACATTTGTTGTTTCTGTTGAAATGTTATTAAAATAATATTTTTCTCTCCAGTAATTGGCGCTCGCCTGCTGAGACTATTAACAAATATTTCCATCACAAAGTAACAATGGCCGACACCTGACACACGCAGTCTGTTGTTTCAACAGATCGCATGTTCTCATATAACATTAACAGACTGAAAAAAAAAAAAAAAAAAATATTATTATTTCAGTTATATCATACAACCTTCCTCAGTACATGCTAATTAATTTGTATCTTCATCTAAATGCTACGCTTGAAAGAACTGCTTTTGTTTTTACCTGTTATTACCGGTTCAGTTAAATATTGAACAACTAAGTACTATGATTATTTGTAATAAAAACAAACTACAGACATATAATAGACTATTCTAATATTATAAATGAACTAATTTCAGTTTTTGCATTATACCCATTCATTCCTTGAGACCACGATCAATACGTCTTCACTGTGTTTTATTTTCGTTAACCTGTGGTATTCCGAGACGGGACCCGCGTCTCAGTGTGTCTCATTAGCGGGACACAGAAACGTTAATGACACTTCTCAGACTGTCTGTTGTCGCAAACTGTACGTCTGTAAAAACAGCCTGTAACAACAACGTTCAAATAAGATGAAACGGAAATTTTGTGTCAGAAAGTAAAATTATATTTACTCTTGCCATCCACTTTTGTAAATCAAGTATCATCATAATTAGACTGCTCCCCTTTCATAACCACCAGCCTCTCCTTGCCCCAGTCGAGATCTTCCCCTTCACAGGCCAGTTTCAAAGGATCATTTGACCTTGCTTGGGTACATCCAACACAAAAGACATTCTTCTTGTACAATAACAGACTAAGAGATGGTCACAGCTGCTGATGTTGTTTTTTCTCTTTCAAACCCAGCTAACTGCACTGTAAATATTCATATCACTGATGTATGCTTTTCACATAACGCATATTACTTTAATCATTGAAGTCTGTCCATCTTTCATCTGTTACAAAAATAAAAATAATAATAATAATGAATATTTATTACAAATTCTTCTATAGACAGGAAAACACGCATAAAGATCTTTGATAAGTAATCACGAAGCATTAGGCAGAACAAGAAACAAACCTTGTGATGCATGGAGACTGTATCATCAGTGAAGAAAACACAAACGTGAAATTTTTATATTACGTGTTATTTTGCAATATTTGTAACAGTTTATATTGAACTGAATGATAATATTTATTTATTTGTCGCCAACCAAATTTGTAATGGAGGTGGGTTGTAAAGTATTGATTTCACTGCCAGAAACAAAATCTTTTTAAAAACTCGTTTTGCACGTGTTTCAGATTACTAATCAGTGGTCAACGTAACACTAACTTTTCATTCCTCTCTCATACACACTGAAATTTCACCTCACACTAAGTATTCAGTTTTAGCTATTTTCAGCTTAAGATAAAACAAAGACGTTAATAAAAAAATAAAATTTAATATATATATATGAATGAATAAAATAATAATAATAATAATAATAATGATAATAATTAATGTAATAATAACAATAATTGTATAATAATAATAACAGCTGACAGAATAAAAACATAAAAGAGATAGACACGATGTGAAATGTGATTTCTGTCGTTACAAGAATTATAAAACGTGATTATTGTGATCTGATTGGTTAACGTACTAACAACAGCTTCAGCCTCAGTATTATTCATAATAATCAGACATTACAGCTAACCCTCACCTCATTTTCAGCTGATCTGTAATTAACGATTATTGTAAATATTATTTATATATCCGTCTTCGGTAGGGAAATCTTTACATCTGATATTTTCTTTGCAAAGTGAAATCACCGTTACAGCTGAGAAACAAGATTAGTCTGGGCAAAAACGTACAACGACTTCGGTTTGTCGTGTGGCCACATTACAGAAAATTTTAGTGAATGGTTAACGATTTTTAATATCCGTTTCTTAATGGCGGCAAAAATCAATAAATAGATCTAGAAAACTGCAACTGCTTTAATCTAATTACTATATGTAAATAGTTTATCCTTAAGAAAAAAAAAAGAAGAAAAAAATTCTCTATAGAATGTGAACTGTCGATTTTTGCTATATTAAAAACTAAAACTAATGTTTGTAAACAATTTAATAAATCCAAAAGGAACAATAGATCCATCGTATTTCAAATTATTTTAAAAACAAAAGCAATACAGAAAAACAAATGGAACTGTTTGCATTTTGTGAAAAATCTTCAAAGTTTATTATTTTCTTCTGCATGCAGTCTGTTAGGACATTTTGATCTGGTAACTGTTTAACCGATATCAAGACAATCTAAAATTAACAAAGTTATTTTTTTATAATCAAAGGCACGATCCGAGATATTCCAGTTTTTAATCAACACGTACTGTCTTGATTATTTAAAGATTTACTGACATTTTATATAAACTAACACAGTCTTGAATTACTGAAAAGCTGTTGATTTTTCTCTTTTTTCTTTTGTTTTTGATTTTTCTCCTTATTATTTTTTTAATCGCTATTTGCAATGTTTAAAAGCATTTAAATAATTTTTTTTAAATTATTCTTTTGTTTATTTGTCTGTCTTTTGGGGTTTTTTTTCAAGAATTCACTTTGATTTCGTTTGTTTGATTTTTTTTTTCCGTTGATTTTGTTTGTTTGATTTTATTCCGTTGATTTTGTTTGTTTGTTATTTTTTATATTTCTATTTTATTACTATATTATTTTTTTATTATTATTAACGGAAGGGTTATTTTTTAATAGAGCTCCATTTTGTTCTCTTTAAATATTTTGTTCTTCTTTTATCTCTCAAATCAATGATACATAACAACCTTATAGATATACATCTACTTATTACTGTTTACTTTTTAAAGTCTCATTCTAAGCATAGCTCAACGTGTTTTTTCTGCTCATCTCGCTTTCACCAGCAGGGACTAACGTGAGTCACCTTTCCTTTGATGTATATCTAGATCAACTGGTCACGCATGACTGATTTCAACGTCACGGGACATCCAGTTTAACATTCAGTTCTAGTTTAATAGTTTTATTATCTGTTCTGTTTCCACACAGTATTTGATTTAATCATGATAAAATATAATTTAATATAGGAGTCTCAAGTGCAGACTAGAATGTGATTTAATATAAAGTTTTAAGATTGTTTTCGTCAGCATCTGTATGTCTTCACTTTTAGTTCTGCTGCATGTGTGTATAATTGTGAATAGTGAATAAATACTTTTTATTAGTTCAGTACGTGTTCATGAACACACACAAACATAGATACAAACCCCTGTATACTCAATTACACACACATATCCAGTTCCTATATGCATGTATACACACACATATCCAATTCCTATATACACATACAAACACAAACATTGCAGTACACACTGATTGTCAAAAAACTTGAAGAAAAAAAGAGTTAAGTTTTATAGAAAATTTAAAGGTAACAAACTGGTTATTTTGAAAACAGGCGTTTCTTAATATTATATCATTTCTTACTTTGTAACTTAAAGGTAACTTTGTTAAGAAATAAATGCAGAGTTAAGAAATGATAGCGTGTTGAAAATGATACAGTTTCGTAACAGCATTTATTTCTTAACAGTGTGTCCTTCCTTGGCAGTATCTGTATCTGAAGTTGCATGTCTGAAATACACTTCACAGATTTAGTTACAGCAAAATATTTTTACTACTTTACACTTAGATACATAGATAACATATATATATATATATATATATATATATGTTTAGGTATAATGTTTTTTGTTGTAATTCTGTTGTTTTTATACATACACATACATGCACATATATACATACATACATACTATTATTATTATTATTATTATTATTATTATTATTATTATTATTATTTCATAATAGTAATGAGAGTGTTTGAAGAATTAATAGAATTTTAAAGGATATCTTTTGTCAAATTCAACCTCCCAGGACTATATATATCTTTTTTGCATGTGTGTGTTACTGTAGAAAATTTACATTATCTTGCCAGAGACATTTTGAATTTAGTTTTCGCTTTCTTTAAAACTTGATGTCAGTGCTGATGTATATAATCCGGTCACGTACGCCCCACTTCTCTGCATCCCACCTGGTTAGGTGTCACTCTACGAGACACACCTTGGGTCAAAGGTTCCGTTGGTACATAGAGTAACGGAGCACAAGGAACGAGGTAACATCCCAGACGTGGTATACGGAATTTGGTATAGACCTGTCAAATTTAGCGCGTTCTGTGCTTTTAGAATTTGTATAGTAACGACTCATAAGAAAATATCCATCGTCATCGTTATTATTATAATTAATATTATTAAATTAATAATAATTATAAATCCATATTTTAATTGCAAATATTGTAAAAAAATATCATTATAAATCAAATTCTACATTACTTGTACCTAGTTTACAGCGGCATAATAAATAGAAATATTTGTGCTTGATTTTTTATTTCGTTATGTCCACAATTTTAAATATATACAGGGTGGCCCCAAAGTAGATGTACAGTTATTTATTTATATACTTGAAGTTACTTGCTAAGTACAATTAACACAAAATATTCCTCGGATCTAACTTAGAGTTACACTTTTTCCTTGCTGCTTGCAATTTATTTCATTTTTGTAAAGCTAACTTTTCATTTATGATTTATTAAAATAAATTGCCTACGTAATAACTGTAAACCTACTTTTGGGCCATCCGGTATATATGTATGTATGTATGTATGTATGTTATTTGTTAAATATTAATTCACATAATATATTTGTTAAATATTAATTCACATAATATATTTTACAAAGAAAATTATTATTATTTATTTTTATTTACTCTGATATATTTACTATTGTATACTGTTGCGTTATAATTATAATAGTATAAGCAGACGATATTGCGTGATTTTTCAGACGTTTTGATTATTTGTATCTGTATTTAAAGTCAACAGTATTTAATGAACTGCTTTCATAATTACGATTATTTAAATAATTATTTAATATATCTATCTATTCAGTCATTAATTTATAGTCAAATATGTGCATCTGTACGTATGTGTTGTGTTTGTATATAAATTAATAAGAAAGCTATTTTTAGTCGATCAACTCGATAATTTTCAGACTGATTTCATTTATATACACAAATACCTGTTTTCAGGTATTCTCGGCAGTTTGGGATAGGCGGTTATTTATTTTCACTTGTTCATTCAGAGTCAGCTCTTTCACAGTTAAATATAGCTTTTCTGTCTTGTTTGCACTTGGCATGTTTTAGTTGTCATGGCATTTGTATTGAACAATTTTTTTTTTAACTTCTTTTTTTTTTCCCACGGCCATAAAATCACAATTCGGTTTGACAGACAATGTTGTTTTGTTCACTAAAACAACATTAAAATCAGACTTATTTAATATTTATTTGGTTTTATTTTATTTTATTTTATTTTTTATTTATTTATTTATTATTTTTCCTACAACTTTTTATTTTTTATTTTGTTATTGTTACTTCCGTTATTATCCTAATATCGTTAAAAATATATATAAGAAGAAAAGTATACAGCCAGTCTAAAAACTCGAAATGTTAGCCATAGGATATTGTAAATATTCGCAAACTCACTTTAAATTATTTATTTGTTTGTTTGTTGGTTAGTTTATTTGTTAACTATAACTGCTGCAGTTTTCTATATGATATGGATCAATGAGTTTAATTTTAAAGAGAAACTTTTTTTGACAATTTTGAAGATAGGAGATGCGTTTTCCTGTATTCTGGAAATTAACTGGGAAGGGAGGTAATGAAGTTAACGTCTGCCAGAACGCGGAAAAATTAACGAAATTATTCAGAAAACTTCATCTGCGCATTCCGACATGGGACCCGACATAACTGCGAAAACTTCGTACAAGTCACATCGTAGGAAATTTTATTTATTATCATTATTTTTAATTTTTTTATTTTACAATGTCCACGGATGTACGCACCTCTCGCACCCCCCCTACGGACGTGGATATGTTAATGGTCCCTGTTTAGTGTTGTATCGTGTTAACAATCCCTTTTAATATGTTTGTTAACAATCCCTATTTAACGTATCGGTATCTTGTGTTAGGAGTCCCCATTTAAGGTGGTGTCGTTTGTGAAATGATTATTTAAAGGGTTGTCGTATGTTAAAAATCCCTGTTTAAGGTGATGTCGTCTGGTTTACAATCCTGTTTAAGATGTTGTCAATATTTAGTGCTGTGTAGATTTTGTTAAGTCTACATTTAAGATGATGTCATATGCTAATAATCCTTATTTAGCTGTCATGTATTTTAACAATCCTTGTTCAGGGTTCCGTCATCATTATTAATCCATATGTAAGATGCAATCGTATGACATCATGTTTTAACAATTCCTAATTAGGGTGGTGCCGTCTCTTCTGATCTAAATATGACAGTTTTATTCAGTGTGTACTTTCACCACTGACAGTAGCGTTCTTGTAGCTTGATGAGTTTACAGCTCAGACAGGGAATTGTTTCATGTTAGGCTTGGTGTCTCACTGTCTTAATGGGCCATTAATTTTCACCTGCGAGTCAGTCACGAAACAGCAGACATCTGTGATGTGAAAAATATTCATATCTGTAAAGAACTGACTTGTCATTCTGACAGATATACAACAATTTATTACCCATATTTTTAATTGCACTATTTTTCTCTTCTTTTTTTTTTAACTGTTATTATTTTTTTATATAGTATGCATCTGCATGTACATATTCAGTATATATTTCGTACCGTCTAACAATAGTAATATATAAATGTTTTTTTTTTTTTTATAGCAGTCATATCATAGTTCTGTTTTACAGTAAGTATCAGAATGTGTACTTTCGTGCAACATTTTTTTATTAGATTGATTAATTAATAACTAAAAAACAACCCAGAAACAACAACGAATACTGCTCAGCCACATAAAGCTATGAAACAAAGGCTCACTGTCAAAAAATATCAGATAATAAATTCAGAAAATGAATTTAGTGAAGAAAAAAAGTAAAAATTTTAATAACAAGTTTAAATA
The DNA here is from genome assembly GCA_012295275.1 of Chrysomallon squamiferum. Taxonomy (NCBI): domain Eukaryota; kingdom Metazoa; phylum Mollusca; class Gastropoda; order Neomphalida; family Peltospiridae; genus Chrysomallon; species Chrysomallon squamiferum. The sequence goes on along the minus strand of CM022668.1, from coordinate 1,542,647 downwards.
TATCAATGTATCTATGTTACAGTGGATTACACACTGTACATGTTCTCTGTATTAACTAACTAATCTGCTTAACTACTAAGCCTGAGTTCATAAATCAGATACATGATTCACAACATTCCTAAATGAAAAAACTCCCCCAACAGTTTTATCAGAATTTTTAGTGTCATACAGTTAGAAATAAGTGAAGTATGAAAAGAAACAGAATCAGTTGTTTTCTTTGTGTTTTTATCTTTTATCTGCTGATGCTATTTTCTACACTATTGATAACAGATATCGCAGGTTTCAAATACTTTCTGTTTTGTCAAACAGCCACCCTACTTGAGAAAAACCTGTCATTTCTGGGTCACAGCCCAAACTAAACAGTTGATAAATTTATTAGCTGTTGATAAATGTGTGTGAGACTTTTCACTGTCCAAGCAGAACTGAACTGTGAGAGCAGTCTGTGGTGCATTGGATTGCTCTCTCTCAGTCAGTGATTTTAGTACACGATCAACTGTTAGCTGGACAGAAGAATTATGCAGATTGTTCTACAGGATCATATAAATAGCGGGAACAAGTTTTATAAAACCAGTCTGTCTGTTTCTCACTCATTTTCATCCTCTCTCTCTCTCACTCATGAGATTGTCTAATAATCCAGTAGTCATTTATATTCCTGGTGTAATAACAAATCAGTACACTTATGTAATCAAATACTTCTATTACAGTTTAATTTTTAATGTTTCTTGGTATATAATGTAATAATAATATGGAAAATACATTTATATACATGTGTGTTGTTTGATTTTTGAAACAAGAAAGGTGATAAAAACTAACATCAGGGGTTAAACTTATTTTCCTGACAATAACTCTGAAATGTTTAAGATTTGCTAGTCATACATCCAGAATAAAGTGTAATCTCTGTTTTTTACACTGTGACTCATGACGATCAGTACTTAACTGGGTTTGTATTGTTTTATTTGTCTAGATTTTATTACTCTGAACAGCTCTGGCTATATTGGATTTCTTTTGTACATATTTTTATTATTTATTGTTGTCCCACTGGTATTTAAATATTATTAGTGCTGCCTATGTGTATGTAATTATGGATAGTGAATAAATACTTTTTATTAGTACAATCAATCCTCATGTACACACACACACACACACACACACACACACACACACACACAGATCCACATCCTATATATACATATAGACACACACATCCATATCCTGTATATATACAGATCCACATCCTATATACACATATACACAACAGATACAAACCTGTATACACATATACACACAAACAAACACATTGCAGATACACATTGATTGTGAGAAAACTTGAAAAAAAATGTTAAATTTTAGTAAAAATTTAAAGGTAACAAATTGGCTGTATTGAAAGCAGGCATTTCTTAATATTATATCATATCTTAACCTCTTAACTTTGTTAAGAAACGATACAGAATGAACAGTGTTAAAAATGAACAGTTTCTTAACACAGCATTTATTTCTTAACAATGTATCTTTTCTTAGCATTATATTGTATATCAATTTGTTTTATTTATTATTTCTTAACACTGCATCATTTCTTAACCTTGAATCATTCCTTAATATTGTATCATTACTTAAAATGTATTATTTCTCAACTTGTACACTAAATGGGCTGTTTACCATTACACCTAGTGCTCCATTTCTGACTTGCCTAAGGTTGTGTAATTCTAGAACCCTGCTATCTAGATCTCACCTCAATGACAACAGGTAAACCCATGTTACTAAAATGTGCTCAGACAGCAAAAAACCCTGAAAATCATCATTACAGCATATTTCTATAATAAAAAAAAAAAAAAAAAATTACATTTAAACAGAGAGAAACATTGTACAAGGAAATATTTAAAATTTCAAGTTGAAGGAATCATTTTAAATTTGAAGCGCAAGGAAATATATAAAATTTGAAATAGATGGAAACACTTAAAATTTGTTGTACAAGGAAACATTTAAAATTTGTTGTACAAGGAAACATTTAAAATTTGAAGAACATGAAAACACTTAAAATTTGTTGTACAAGGAAACATTTAAAATTTGAAGAACATGAAAACACTTAAAATTTGAAGTACATGGAAAAACTTAAAATTTGAAGAACAAGAAAACACTTAGAATTTGAAGTACACGGAAACACTTAAAATTTGAAGTACATGGAAACATTTAAAATTTCAAGAACAAGAAAACACTTAAAATTTGCAGTTCATGGAAACATTTAAAATTTGAAGTTCATGGAAACATTTAAAATTTGAAGGACAAGGAAGCATTTAAAATTTGTAGTACAAGGAAAAACTTAAAATTTGAAGTACAAGGAAACATTTAAAATTTGAAGTACAAGGAAACATTTCAAATGAGAGGTATGGTATAACACAGATGGACGTCACAATATACAGTTTTTCTAACAGTATTTTTAGAATTCTGTATTTGTGGCCTGTCATCTTGTTTGTTATGATCTTAAACATGTTGACTTTGTCAGGCCATTTAAACAGAGACGCAAAGAACACTGTTAACCTTTACTCCCCAGGCAAATAAAAACTGAGTTACTTTATTTGTACTGTGTGTGTAATTATGGTATTGTATGGAATGTAATAAATAACTTATATAACCTCTCAAGTATCAGTTATTGGGTCAAATATGTTTATACTCAAACTTTGGTACAGTAAAAAACTTGCTTTAAGTGCTTAGGGGTTTTCCTTTTTGCACTGATCTGAAAGATACTTCTCCTTTTACTAGGTTCTTACATTTTATTTTGTTTATTGTTGTTGTTGTTGTTGTTGTAAACACAAACTGTAAGACAGACAGCCTTCATAAAGTTTTCTTTGCTCAAAATAATTTTTTTGTATTTGTCTGCCTGTTTCTGTATTTTCTTAATAAACATGAGTGTATGTACTAGAGATTGTTTGTTATTACCTCATCTGTCTTCTCTCTGTGATTCTAACACCAACAGAGAAACTGTCATATTAATATGTTACAAACACATCCAGTCATAAATGTCTTTAAAAAGCATTGTCAGATTTATTATTCTAAGAAACATCCATTTTCTTTTAATTTTTAATTTTGATACTGTTGTTGACATCGTTTGCGTCTGTATTTATATCACATTTAGTTCTTCTACATTTAAAAATAATACAAATATTTTAATAATTCAGTAGGAGACAGATGTTACAGTATAAACTCAGTACACTTACATTTACATAAACAGATCATTTCTAATGCAGGAACTCTTGGTAAATGAATGTGTCCTTGAATCAACTATGTACATGTAAATGCTTATACATGTGCTGATGTTTTTGGATATTTTTATGTATATATATGTATATACATGTGCATATTTGTATATATGTGTATGTATGTGTGTGTGTGTGTATATATATATATGTATATATAAAATAAAATGTATGTGTCTCATATATATGTATATATACATACATATATGTGTGTGTATGTAGATAAAAAAAATGAGAGTATGTTCTCTTAAAGTCATGTATAAGCTTCTGTTTGTTTGGTTCTGTATTTGTATATATTTTAAATTTTGTCCCTAATACACGTTTTTTTTTTTTCAGAAACTAATTCGAGAAAGCCCATTTTCACAGAATTACACAGCAATTCAACAGCAGCTGGACGACCTCCACAGTCTGACAGCTGACGTGAAGGAAATTAAAAAAGAACTTGATCACATAAAAAAGAAACGAGTAAGTCAAGTTTTTCTAATTTAAATATTTCACATACCCTCCATCTTACTGTTTCTAATTGCTTACTGTTTTCTGTGACCAGTAACACTGCAGGTGTGTGAAAATGAAAGGATCACTGTTTCATTTTGATCTTATTGTGTATTGACAATTAGAAAATTTTCCTGAATGACTGAGTTTGTGATATAATTAGTGAAAGTGTGATCATTATAATGCAGTTATAACAAAAATAAATAAAGAAAAAGGGTTTTCAAAATCAGTCAGTTATAAACAGTTTATATAAATATTTTTTTCAGGGTCATACCAAAGAATATGAAAATACAGAAAAAGATTTCCAGTGCTTGGAGGTAAACTAATTAATTAATTTATTTTTATTTATTTTTTATTTTCTATTTCATTGTATTTTGTTTTATTTAATTTTATTTATTTAATTTTAATAGAATTATTCTTTGTCACTAACATGTAGGAGTGTTTGACTGTTCTGTAACAGTTTTAACAGTTGCTGTTTTTATTATTTTTTTACTATCTATTTTTATATTCTAAACTGTGAACGAAACTAAATTTAAATAACAAAATCTTACCACTGTTTTGTTACTCAAATGGAAAAGACATTAAAACTAAATTATTCAGTTTGACAGAATTTTTCGCATACATTTCGCATGTGTCTATCTTTTATTAGTCACCTGTTCAAAACCAGCCAAGCATTAAAAAAAAACATATTTCATAATTATTTCAAATATGTGACACGGTTTGGTAAACAGATATTTTAAAATGTAGAATGATTCTGTCTGATTATTT
>CM022668.1:1378136-1535636 GCA_012295275.1 Chrysomallon squamiferum | reverse complement strand
ATGTGTGTGATGATGACTCATAATGATGATGATTATGTTGCAAAGTAAAAAGTAACAGTTATGATTAAATTACAAAAATAATTATAGCCACCAAAATTAATCAGTACATTAAATCAAAATCATAGTATATAAAATGATTTTAATGATATAATAAATAATAATCTTGCTAAATATTAATCAAATCAAATTTTTTTTAATAATTATAACAATGTCTGAATTTTAATGAAAAAAAGTATTAATTTTATTAATGAGGACAAATTTATAAATAGAATCATAACCATGAATATTATGAAAATGCTAATGATTATAATGAATTTCTGAACTTTAGTATAAGTTTAACAACATTTAGAAATATTTATCATGTAAATTGAACAGCTGATAACAAAGCAGCTGCTGGACTACCAGTCGAGGGTGGAGTCGCTGTGTGAGAGGAGTAAGTCTGTGTTTCCAATCTACTACCGCAGAGAGCTGCCAGCTTTCTCTCTCAGAGCCCAGGCACTAGTCAACTACCAACACCAGCAGGTGAGAATAGACTTCTCTTGTGTGTGTGTGTGTGTGTGTGTAACTTTTGTGTGTATTTGTATGTATGGGTTTGCATGTGTGTGTAGTTAGATATAGGTATGGAGTGTTTATTTTGTAAGTTTGTTTAAGTCTGCATATGTATATTTGAATAGGTGTGTGCATATTTGTATATTTTTGTATGTGTATGTATGTAGTTAGATATATGTGGATATGTGTGTGTGTGTGTGTAAATATATATATAATGTGTGTATGTTACTAATGTGATGATGTTTTTGTTTCAGATCTGTGTGTCTGAAGGAGAAGAGTGTACTGTGTTAGATAACTCTGACACTGAACACTGGCAGGTAGATATTTAACTTTCTAATTCTAGTTTTGTATGCGAGACATATTTTATTACATTCTTAATTAATTCATAACAAACGTGGAGAACTGAATGTAGATAAGTTGTTAGAAGAAGGTGTAACCTTCACATAAATACGTGTTTTACATGTTTTATTTCTCTGTGTTGAAAACTGTTTGTACTGAAGGTGAGAACTGAACACTGTTTTATGTGTTTTATTTCTCTGTGTTGAAAACTGTTTGTACTGAAGGTGAGAACTGAACACTGTTTTACGTGTTTTATTTCTCTGTGTTGAAAACTGTTTGTACTGAAGGTGAGAACTGAACACTGTTTTACGTGTTTTATTTCTCTGTGTTGAAAACTGTTTGTACTGAAGGTGAGAAGGTGAGAACTGAACACTGTTTTACGTGTTTTATTTCTCTGTGTTGAAAACTGTTTGTACTGAAGGTGAGAACTGAACACTGTTTTATGTGTTTTATTTCTCTGTGTTGAAAACTGTTTGTACTGAAGGTGAGAACTGAACACTGTTTTATGTGTTTTATTTCTCTGTGTTGTAGGTGAGAACAGGTGATGGGAAAGAAGGAGAGATTCCAGCTGTGGTTCTTGTTATTCCACCTCCAGACCCTAAATCATTCCTATCAGCACAAAGGTAAACGTACCACATTATTTTCTATCTTGCTGTATCATGTTGTATCTTTATTGTATTGTGCTGTACCATGCTGGTTATGTTGTAGTATTGTATTAACAATAGTATAGCTATGTTCTTATGAATTTTCAAATGTTTTTCAGTAAAAAAAATTTGTCAGTGAACTGTGTTATTTATGCAGATTTATCAAATTTAATATTTTGGCATTATATTATCAATAATAATCAGCTTATCTAACGATACTTGGATATATGTATCTTAGAAAACTTATTTTGATTTGTTTTTTATTTTGATTATTTTGTTGTATTGTTATTGTTATTGTTATTGTTATTATTATTATCATTTGTTTATTTATTTATTTATTTATTTTAAATAAGAAAATGAAAAAAGGTTTATAATTAGTTGCTGTTTTTCAGACTAAGATGTCAACTCTATGTTAACTGGGACTCAACACTTACCACACTAAGAAAACAACTGGTTCAGTTCATGATCCTCATTTCCAAGGAAACACAGTCTAGAGAGGTTACTATTTGATATTTCTTTCTTATTGCCACTTTCTAGAATATTATTGGATAAATAGTTATAATTATTTCAAATTAATCTAACTTTTTTAAAATAATGAAATAATCTATTCATAAAATATAAACATATATCAATATAAAACCTTTTTTATTTTACATAATTTAAAATCTTTTACACTACTCAAAAACATGTAAGCTTCTTTAAACAACTTGATATGTAGTTAAACATGTATATATGTGACAAATGCACCAGTCAGATTTTCTTTTACATAGTTCAAAGGGCTTTCAACCAATCAAAAGTCTTCTCTGATGAAACTCATGAATGAGGCCTCTCAGCTGCTTCATTCTAACAAGAAAGATGACAAAGAATTCACAGAACTGAAAAGTCAACTGACAAACATCAGAAAATATCTCAGTCAAACCATTCCAGGTAAACACAAAATCTTACATCATTAGTACAGATGTCTGTCACAGCAACTGAAACATTTATTATAGAAAAGGTTATGAGGTCTTATGTATAAGACATATTGTTAATCATATTTCTTTAGATGTCAGACAGATATTGTAATTAAAATATCAAAAACTGATTTAATTTGTATTAAAGCAAAACATAAGATCAGAAATAGATGATAATATTCACAGCTCATTGATCTTTAGATACTGATCCAAGTTGAAAAATTTGTATCTACTGGTTATATTGTTATATTGCAGGAAAAAAGTTTTCTTTAAATAACTAAATGGTTTTAACTATTAAAATATCAATATTTAAATTAATCTGGAGATATAATCATGCATATATTAACTTAAAATTGCAACAAGGATTAATAAATAGTATTTTGTATAGTTCAGTAAAACATGACTGAAACTTTTTAATATATATATGTGTGTGTGTGTATGTACGTATGTATGTATGTCTATGCACATACACACTAAGATTTATAAGTATTTTTGTTATTGTTATTGTTATAATATTAATATTATTCAGTGAAACAGTAAACAGATATATCAATTTGTTTACAGGTGAAAAAGATCTTAAGAACAATACCATTAACAAATGGCAGGAAACAGGAAGGACATTCAGAGCCTACATGGTAACATTTTAGTTGTTTTTATAAAACTGTAACTTTCCTCTTTACTTAAAAGATAAAACTTAATAGTCACTCTAGCCTGTCATCATTGTATTGGTTAAAGTGCATATCACCTGATTATATGAAATTTGTAAATATTCATGGGTTTTATAAAATCTGAAAATATTTTGTTAGTTATAGTGCATCTAGGAAAACATTAATTTTAAAATTTTATCAGTTATTTTAAATATAATATTTTGTTGATTCTTGATGGGTATTTCAGATTGTTTTGTTAATGTTCTAGAAACCTGTGTCAGTTTAAGTTTCATAAATAACAATCAAACACCAGTTTAGCTGTGAGTGAATAGTGAAGAGCTGACTCCTTTCTTTGTACACGACACATTTACTATGTTGAGCTGTTTATTGCAGGAACTGCTGACGTATTACAAAACATTCAGAAAGGATGTATCATCCCACCTAGGAGAGGAAAATCTGATAGTCACAGATCTAGACAACCCTCCAACTTTCACTTCAAAAGCTTACTTTGAGAGGTAACCAGAAACATTTCAATAAATGAATTAATATCATTATGAATTTGTCAGTCACAATGTTGAGACAAAAGAGAAATATCACTATAGAAGCTCTATTAAATTTATTATAATTAGTAACAGTGGATGTTTGTAAAAAAGTACCTTTCCATAAACAGGACAGTAGGGGTGTAGCTGGAATAGGAAATATGTCAAAGGTTTGAATTAAATCTGAAGTTAGATTCTATTTTAAACTAATATAATACTAAAAACATTTTTAAAAAATAATAAAAATAACTTCGTGAAAAATAACAAGAAAGAGGAAGAAATTAAAAATAATTAATTGAGCTTATTTTGTAATAGTGATAAATTTGAATTTTCAAATCTTTCTGAAATTATTTAAGTATTTAAAATGACAGTAATTAAACAGTTTTTTATTGTTTATTTACTTCTTGAAGATTTATTCAGACTTCAACACTAACACTGTCTTTGTGAACTGTTTCAGAGCTCTGCCTGTTGTTGACATCAACATGCAGACTAAAGAAAGTAGATTAACCACAGTAACAGCAGAGATCTACATCCACGAGCGACACAAGGTCAAAAAGCCGCTAGCACCACCTAGACGCAAGCGTACAGTGAAAGATAAACTTGTGAGAAAAGACAGTGACTTGTTCTCTGAGACCACTGAGGTCACTGAAGAGATTCGATCTTTTGTCATCACTGGAGTTGTTGATCCTCGCAGTGACAAAATTCTCAGTGTATCCCAGGCTTTGTCAAAGGGAATCTTGAACCAGCGGCTGGGAACTTACAACAACCCTGACACTGGATATTCTGTGTCCATCCCAGAAGCAATCAACCTTGGTTACATTCTCGTTGAATACAAAGACAATGCCATCAATGGTGATATCAACCATAATGGAATTTCTGGACTGTCGAATTCTATAGACACCAAAAAGATTCCAATATCAGGAGTAATAGACCCAAGATCAGGAGAGTGGATCAGTGTCAAGGAAGCCATAGCAGCTGGACTGATTGATCCAAAAACTGGAAAGTTCAGAAATCCAGTGTCTGGAGAGGAAATGTCTCTGATGGATGCTATTAAAGCTGGTTACCTCATAGCTGACCCTGCAGCACTGGACACAGAGGAGAATGGTGTGTTCACCTCTATAGAACTGGATGATGTAGCTTTCACAGTATCTGGAATAGTTGACCCAACCACTGGTGAGGAAATCTCTCTGAAACGTGCAATACAAGATGGAATCATCGATCCTGTGAATGGAATTTATAGAGATCCAGTAACTGGGGAGGTCATGTCAATTACAGATGCAATAAAAAGGGGTTTGATCAAGGGCAGACCTTATGACCCAAGCAGAGACAAAGATGATGCCAATACTTTACGGTATCAGCAGCTACAAATTAAAAAACAAAAGTTTTTGCCACCAGATTTGGATACAGTGGATGGGCTTGATATCAGCCTTAAACCAGATCCAAATGACACTTTGTTCAGCAAACTAAAAGATAGAATGGATGTCACTGCCAAGGGTATTAAGGATCCAAAGTCAAATACCTCATTATCAATTGAACAAGCCTATGAAAAAGGAATAATTAATTTTGCTACAGCAGAATATGACACCTTGGATGGTGAAATTCTTCCTTTAGAGGAGGCCACAGCTTGTGGGCTGATTGAGCCAAACATCCTGAAACAAATCCTGAAAACCTATGAAGAATCAAGTATAGGTGATCTGATAGACAGGGGAGAATTTGACCCTGAGACTGGCTTAGTGACTGACACTGTCACTGGGATGACAATGTCACTTCAAGCAGCTGTTAATCAAGACATCATCAACCCTGACACAACGTTCTTCTACGACATCAGCAACCAGAGAGTGATGAGTCTGTCATCAGCTATCAAAAATGGTCGCTGTAACTTGGCAACAGGGAAGATAATTAAGAAGGAAAGTGGTGAGGAGTTGTCTGTCAGTGAGGCTGTACAGGGAAGCCAGATATCTGCATACATCAACGCTGCCAATGTTGCTGAACATGCAGAAACTTTACAGAAACTGCGTGGTGTCATGGATACCAAAATGAAAGGAGTAAAGGTAGCAAAATCTGACAAACTGTTGTCTATTGAGGAAGCTATAACTTGTGGTGCGCTAAATATTCCTATGGTGGCCTATTCTGATGAAAAGACAAGTGATATAATTCCCCTGCAGGTGGCAGTCAAGTCAGACAAGCTTGTTCCTCAGACTGCTGTGGCTCTGTTCTCTGCACTAAACAAACTGTCACTGGAAGAGGCAATCTGTTCTCACACACTGGATCCTCACACAGGCAAACACACCACAGCAGACAACAAACAATCCATCCCAGTCGATGTGGCTCAGAACAAAGGAGTCTGGAATCCTAATTATGTTTATTTTGTTGACAACGAAACAGGAAATGTTACCAGTTTAGGCTCATTTATGGACCGAGGGAAGTTTGATCCCAAATCAGGAAAGGTGATTAGCAATGTGTCAGGTCAAGCAATGACTATAGAACAAGCTATTGCAGATGGATTAATTAATCCACAGATTGATCCAGAGAAATATGTTGATACAACAACGACTCTCAAAGACCTCATAGACAATGGAAAGGTCAACCCAAGAAGCACAGATTTTGTTGCTCCTAACGACCATAAGATGTCAATAAGAGATGCTTTAGCTAATGGGTTTCTTACAATGGGGTCAAAGGTCAAACTTAATCCAAAGACTGGACTGCTGGAACTGGCGTCTGATGAAGAGATAGTGAGGGCTCTGGTAGATGTGAAGGAGAATTCTGATTGGTTGACAGAGGTGGAGCAGACGCTGGCACAGCAAGTCAAACCTAGCGAGAAACTGGAGAAGCTGAAGAAGCAGAAAGAAGACAGCAAAGTAAGTTTGTTCTGGAAATATTTAACTCTAACGATTCTATATTACATGTGACTTAAAACATCTTTAAGGAATGTGCAGTCTATCAAGTTAACATGCAGAATTACAAATTTGACTCAATGAATAATTAATTAAAATAATGTAGGCACATAAAGAATAACTGATAAGTAAATGTTGAAGTTTATAAAACTAAATCAGATGTCTCATTCTAACGATCATCAGAAAGAAATGTTTTTCAAATACCTTTTATTAGAAAGCAAAATACATGAAACAGTCTATAATTAACTTCTGAAATCAACAAAACAAATTAAAAATAACAATTTATTATGCTTGCTTTTACACTTCATTCAAACTTCTACTAAGCAATAAATGTAAAATGCTCTTCTCAACAAGATGTTTTAGAATTTTCTGCTAGTGTTTTGAGTCTGCTGTTGTTTTCTACTGTTCTTAATTTTCATGTTTCTTTTTTTGTATTTAAATGATCATAAATTTGAAATGAAGGTAAAAGTTAGTGAGTTTAAAACTGTAATAACTTGTTAATGTCACAGTGTTTGTGTTTCAGGTTCTCAAGAGTGACATAGAGCAGAAGGAGCCGGTAGTGAGGTGTGCTATACGACAAGCGGAGGAGCTGATTGAGACAAACAAAGACACAAGGGAGAACGACGCAGTGCAGCAGTTCAAGAAACTCAGATACAACACATCAGACCTCAAAGTCCGCTTTGATGCGGTGAGTTCTTTAACTGTGTGTTATTGTAAAATTAATGAGAAAACAGCCTGTACTAGATTGTACTAGATCTTTGTCTTATTATCAGTATTATGATTTGAAATTTCACACAAATAGCAGTGAAAAAAGTGAATGTTATCATTTGTCAACTATTTATAAATCAACAAAGACATGGGTGTATAATTTTATACATATAATTACAAAATTAAATAATTTCTCTGATTTCCCAGGCATCCACAGAAGCTGGCTCTCAAAACACCCATCTTGAGGAAATGTTTACAGAACTTGAAGGTTTTTATGGACAACTTGAGAACCTGGATGTGTGGATGGACCAGGCTATTGAGAAAACCCAGGACCTGCAGTCAATGCAGGGGGACACTGACTCACAGTACAGTGCTTTCAAGGTAAATATAGCTGATATAAACACTGATTTTGTACTAAAAACATTTCATCATAACAAAAATATATTAAATTATTGGTATTCATATAAACTCTGATTCATCATAAGTACAAAATAAAATTAAGAAAACAAACATTGTTATAATAGATTAAATGATGTGTTAGTAAAGTGTAAAACAGTAACAATAACTGACTTTTCAACTGGTAAAAGAAACTGACTAGCACGTCAAAAATATGACACCAGTGAGACTATTTAGGAATCTTTGCTTTCAAAAATTAAATAATAATAATAAAAATAAAAAAATAATAATATCAATAATAATAATAATAATAATAATAATAATAATAATAATAATAATAATAATAATAATAATAATAATAACAACAGTTAATTATAAATAGTAATAAAACTTTGTTTGTTATATTCCACATTGGTATGAATTTCAAAAAAAAATTAAATATAGAATATTCAATTTCATTATTAAAAACTGTACTATAACACATTTTAATGAATATGTTAATAGATATTGTTTTAGCCCAACTAAAAATTCTTCATAACCTGAGTCATTTCATTTTACTACAGGATATTATCTCCCTTCCCTGATACATATGTGTGTATATTTCATACAAAATTTACAAAAACAAAAAGAACATTTAACTGAAGATTCTGTTTTTAATTTATTTTATTCAGGATTTTATTGAAGAAGTTAAAGCCAAAGAAGATGACATTGCAAAAATAGTGAAACTTTCTGACAATTTCAGAGATAACTCACAGGTAGGTGTGTGTGTGTGTTTGTGAGCTTATGTGAATGGGGGGGGTATCTGAATGTATGTTAGTGTGTTTATGTGTTAGTATGTGTATATATGTGTGTATGTTTGATGTGGGAGTTGTGTATATTTGACAGTCTAATCTGACAGTTACATATTTTAAATATTTTCTAAATCCAGTTTACATACTGAGAGTTTTGTTTTGCAGGATTTTGAAAGGGAAGTAGATGGATACAGAAAACGGGTTCAGGTTCTTCCAACCATTAAGGAGGAGTCAGAAACTGGTATCCTTGATGATGAAATTGAATCTATCGAAGCCAAGTACAAAGACATAACACAAGAGTGTGCTAAACACATGGAAAGACTTGCCACACTGACGAAAAACAAGAAAACTTTCAATGATCTGAATGAGAGACTGAAATCTTCATACCCTGCACTGCAGGAACAACTAGCTAAAATAAACAGTGAAAACATGGGCCACAGTCCAGAGAAGGACTCTCAAGACTTGAACACTCTCAAGTCTGTTAAAGCAGATCTCATTGGTCAGGAGCGAAAATTAAAGGATTTATCAGCAGCAGGTGACAGATTAACTGCAGGATTACAGGAAGCTGGACTCCAGTATGAGGCTGATGAGGTAAAGAGTGTCATAGATGATCATCACGACAAACACAGAGCATTTCTCAAAGCTGTCAAAGATAAGGAAGAGAAACTGGAAGCAGCTGTTGCCCAGCAACAGAATGTTATGAACAGAGTTGATGGTGTTGTGGCTATGATAGATGATGCTGAAGATAGGTTAGCTCATCCAGAACCCATCAGTTTGAATAAAGACAAACTAGCACAGCAGATTCAGGAGCAGAGAATTATGAATGCTGACATCAGCAGTAACAGATCACTACTGGACAGACTAAAACAAGATACTGAAGGGGATGCAGCTTTGGCTGATCTTCAGGACAGACTGGATGAGGTGGAAACTAAGGCCACTGCAAGGACAGCTGACTTGGAGGATGTGTCTGCTAAAATCAGTGACTTTGAAGAAAAGGTTTCTGATCTGGATGTCTGGCTTACAGAGGCTATACAGTCATTGAAAGTGAAACCAAAGAGCATGAACCAAAAAGCAATGAAAGCAAAGGTGAATGCCCTGTATGAAGGAAAGCGGGAGCGAGAGGATTACATTGAAGGGCTCAGACAGGCCTGCAAGAGTCTGATGGAAGATGACCGAGTCTCTGACCTGTATGCAGTCAAGGAATGTCTGGCTGACACTGAGACCAAGTGGAATGACCTGACAGAATTTTTAGTGCAACAAGTTTCACTTGAGGTGAGTAAACAGAAGGATCTACATTGTTTTGTTTCTTTTTATTTCTTTTACTTTTTATTTCTACCACTCTTTTTAAAAAAGAAGACAAATATTCAGAGGTATTGTCTGATATCCACTAGGATTTAAATATACAAAATGTGCAGACAATTTTATTCATCTTAAGAATCGTTTTGTGTAGCTGCATTTATTGTTTACTTGTTACCAGCCAAACCACAGAGTTCCTGTATCAACAGGTGAGAAAACTGAATCAACAGATTGTTGACACTTAATTCTCTTGTATGATGTTCTTCTCTGCACAGTTAGTTTTGTGAGAGCACACAGCTCTGTTGTTTGTCAATACTGGACTTGCCAGTAAAGCAACACTGTGTAAAATGAGATCATTGTTGCAAGTGTGCTCTGTTACTGATTGTAACCAGAATCCATTCTAATGAAAATGTTTCAAATCAATAGCACACATGGTGGACCAGGTTAAAAAGAATTAATATACAACACCTGAGTCTGATACATTTATAATCATGACACTCCTTTCTTTCCTAATGCAGATTGTGTCTGTAGCTGAAAATGAGATTACATAGCTCTTGGTTGCTGTTTTTCCCACTGGATATCATACACCTGTGTTATTTTTTAATTTCTCTCTGGATTTACTATTAGAATGAAAGTTAGATAATAGTTTGAAAATAGTGACTAACTGTTTTCAATAACAATTTAAAAAAATATATATATATATATAAAACACATTCAGGGAGATTTCTGTGAGGCCATTCATTATGCTGAAATCATTTAAATACATTTTGTATGGAGGATTGTGATTTAAAAGATTTTAATATTACTGTGTATTGCATGGTTTAATTATAAACATTGGTTATTACATGGTGTAAAATATATACTTTATTACTATATGGTGTAATATATTATTTTATAGTATATGATGTAATATATATACTTTATCAATTCATGTGTAATATATTATTTTTAGTACATAGTGTAATATGCAATTTTTTACTACATGGTGTAATTTATTATATGTTATTACATGGTGTAAAACTATCAAAACAGGCTGCACAGCTGCTGCAGTGTGTATTAATTAATTGATTAGCTAATATGTGACAAAGTTGTTTACTTGGTTAGAGGGACATTTTGTCTGTCTACACTAAATATGGTCAGTTAATTTTCACAGTCACTTGATTAAACTTGGTGTCATTCAGAAAGTGTGATTTAATAACAAGGATTCTTCAGTTTTTCATTTTAACATATGTTCTTCAGTACTGGATGTAAAACTATTCAAAAATACACTTGTCATTTAACATCAACAAGAAATGATAAACAGTCTGATAAGCCTGGTGGTTTAGGGTGGAGACAAGTAATGGAGGATATTTAGTATGTTGTGATTACAGTGTTTGTATAAAATGAGTTCTTTTGAAGCACAGTTAATCAATGCTTTCTTTCAACACCGTTCAGCCAATGGTTTTGTTAATTATTCTGGAAACTGGATTTTACGATCAGTGCATCGCAGACCAAGTCAGGTTTGTTGTGAATTGAATAAGATTTTCTTTTTATTTCATCTGGTACAACACTACATTTTTATTTTTAAATTTTATTGTTTATTTTTGTATTATTATTAATGATGCTGTTGTTGCTGTGACTTCTTGTTTTACAGTTGTTGTTGTTGTTGGTGTTGTTGTCATTACTATTATTATTGTTAACTAGTTTTCTAATTCATTTTAATTTAATTTAATTTTACATTTGCTTAAAAAGAAAACAAAAAAGTGAATGTATATGAGTCTTGAATCTTGAACAGTTATGGGGGCCATGGAGTGATCCATGACAGGTTTTATAAAGTTTTAAAATGTTGAAGCTGTGTGGACTAAAGTCACTTTTGGTGCCCCTCTGGGATCATAGAGCCTGAAAAATTTCATAACAGATTAAATAAAACAGCATGTTGTTTAGAAGTTAGTTATCTGCTTTTATCAGTTTCCTAGCCTTTGAAAGGACTTACTTTCTGTTTTTCTTTTAAAATTCTTACATCTTTTTACAGGCTCTGTCTGAGATAGATGGGATGTTGAAGTATCTGGACAAAGCCGAGAATGAGATCAACACAGCAGAACCTATCAGTGTTGATCCAGAAACTCTCACAGTACAGCTTAAAGATCACAGTGTAAGTTTTACAAAATACTCACAGTACAGCTCAAAGACCACAGGCGTAAGTTTTACAAAATACTCACAGTACAGCTTAAAGATCACAGCATAAGTTTTACAAAATACTCACAGTACAGCTCAAAGATCACAGCGTAAGTTTTACAAAATACTCACAGTACAGCTTAAAGATCACAGTGTAAGTTTTACAAAATACTCACAGTACAGCTTAAAGATGTACAAAACACTCACCTCACTCTGTAAGTTTTATAACTGACTTTTGCCAAATGCACCAATCTTAGTGAATGTTTTATAAAATACTCACAAAGATTACTCTGTCACTTTAAACTCATTTATTTTCATTCTTCCTCAACAGTCTTTTAACGAGGACTTGATGCTGAAACGAAATGCAGTGAAGGACATCATCAACAAATGTAACAAAATGTTACAAGAAACCACCAACGACCAGACAGACGAGATCAAGAGCAGGCTGGACAGCATCCGCGCACAGGCAGACATCGTCTGTCAGCTCAGTGCAGAACGGCTACAACAGCTGGAAGCTGCATTCCCATTGGCTTCTCACTACAGCGAGAACCAATCAGAAGTGCAGGCTTGGCTAGATGAGATGGAGGCGGAGCTTAAGGCTCAGGGCAAGGCCGGAGAAAGTTTGGAACAAGTCAGAAAACAACACGACAATTTGAAGGTTAACAGATAATAATAGTTTGTACAAACAAATTATTGTTTTCATTATTGTTACTGCTGCATTGTTTTGTCACAGTATGAAAAATTCTAATCTAATTAGATTTGTGTGAATAGAGATGTGTCTTAGTGGTGTTTATGTGTGCATGTACGTATGTATGTTTGTTTGTAAGTATTTAAAGAAAGAATATTTTCAAAGTAATATAAATACATTTAAAATCAATATTATCTTCTATATTCATATATTCATTCTAACATGGTTCTAACAAAACATTTTAATGTCAAATAATTCCTGTATGTTCTAAATGAAAATGAAGCAAAATATTTTTACAATAATAAACATTATTTTGTTTTAATTTAAAATATACATCAGCTGTAAAAAGCACATATATGAGCTTCATTTCCTCTGTGATGAATGGTGTTTTGTTATGTTTGCAACTGTAAAACTGTGTTGCTGTGTGTTACCAGGGTACGCAGCTGATCATAGAGGATCACAAACCTTTCATTGATGACCTCAACTCGACGGGGCTGGAGCTGATGGACCTGTGTGGGGATGGGGACGCCGCGGAGATTCAGAGCAAACTGCTCGCCACAAACAAGCGCTACGAGTCTCTGAAAAGTCAGGCCAGACAGAAAGCTCGCGAACTCACCGACAGCAAGAAAAAACTTACACAAGAGGTAAATAAGAAATCTATAAATTAAACAGAAAATGTATCTGTCTGTCAAATCATAAAAACATACGTTTTATTCATGATTAATTTGGTTACTTATCTGAATATTCTGTAATACACATGTCTGTTATATAACAAAGACTATAAAGTAATTTGATTTTATCTACAGGTGTCTGACTCCATGGACAACCTACTTGAAGAGGTTGTAGGTTTGAATCAAACTGTGACAAATGCTGACCCCATTCCTGCTACTCCAGAAAAACTAAAGAATGAAATTGATGAAAATCAGGTACATACGTACACAGACACACACCCACACACACACATACACACTGGATTACTTCCGTATTTAGAATGTTTTAGTAAACACAGTTACAGTAGACTGTAATTTTCTTTCTTTTAAAATATTTGTACGTCTAGGTTGAACAGCTTCTCTTAAATCAGTATTTTGTTTTCCATTTAACATCTAGGTGATCAATAAATAAATAAATAAATAAATAAATAAATAAATAAATAAATAAACAAACAAAAAATAAAAAATGCTATAAATATGTTTACTTATATCTTTGCTTACATGGACAGTTTTGATAATGTAAACCTGTGTGATGTTTTAGGCTGTACTTGAAGATCTAGACAGAATGAAGCCACATGTTGTCAAAGCTGAGGAAATTGCTAAAAATGTGGCCGCTCATGGTGTTGATGATCCTGCTGAAGGTAACTGTAATAAAATTCAACAAACACTGGACACATATTCAATATAGTAGACAGCTGCTAGTATCAGTCTAGTACTCATATCATCTCTCTGCATTGATATTTACTTTATTAAATTAAAATTGATCTATTTCAGATGACTAATATCTAACAGAAATACATATGTATTTTTTGACTGAAAATACACTGAATTATAAGGTTTAAAATATTGTTAAAAATATAAATAATTGGAAAAAATGATCTTGAGAATTTATTTCTTTAGATAAATATATGAACAAAAATCCTTTAGTTAGCAAATGAAAATGACATTTTCACTTCTTTTTAAAATATTTGTTGTTTTTTTAGCTGCAAAGAAAAGGTTATTAATTAAAACAAGTAAACAAAAAAGAAACATAATGTATTCACTGTTATACACTTTTTACATTTATTTCATCTTTCTAAATATACTTTGACATTATAATTTCAGCTGAAGATATTCGGAGTAAGGTGTTGGAGCTGAAGGAACTAGGACACTCTGTGAGAGGGTGTGCAGAGGATCGGGGAAGGTCACTGGACAAAGCGTTGAAGGTTTCAGAAAAGTTTTATGACCTCTGTGCTGATGTCATGTCAGGTTTGCGAGATCTCAAAGACAGTCTGTACTCACAGGAACCTCCAGGCATTGATGGACCAACCATCAAAGAGCAACAAAATGAACTCAGTGTAAGATTGTAACAGTTGATTTCATTGGTCAGTTTGTGATACTGTTTTCTTGAAAGACTACTGGTTTCTGAAATGGTGATAAAATGATTTCTGGTATATACTTATTATAATTAAAACTATACAATAAATAAATAACCATTATCTTTAAGTAATTTAAAATAACTGTTAAAATTATTGTGTTATAAAAAATAACATAATTTGATATAGTATTACCTGGAATTAAAAAAGAACAAAAAAACCAAAAAAACTTTCAAAACTTAATTTATTATTTTTAAGAATTACATTATACTAATTTTAAGTTACTTTGAAGATGCAATTTCTTACACAGACACTATTTATTTTATTCACTTTGTAAACTTAAAAGACTTTAAAAAAAATAAAAATAAATAATAAATATAAATTTCTTTTTTCAGGGTATTAAAAAGGAACTGGAAAAGGCAAAGGAGTTGATGGGAGAGTGTTCTAAGATGGCTGATGACCTGTGTTGTATTTGTGGAGATCCTGGGAGAGTGGAGGTACAGAAACAGATTGAAGATCTCGTCAACATGGCTGACGATGTCAACGACATGGCCAAAGATCGTGGTGAGGAACTGAGAAATGCGTATCAACATGCTGACAAGTTTCAGCATCTTCTGGAGGTATTTTCTTATTAGAACTTACTTTTGTTTTTTGTTTTTGAAATATTAGTCAATATTTGTTTTGACAGCAGAGTATTTTATTTAGTTATTTTGTAATTGGAATACATCTTTTATATTTTCACTAACAATTGACATCTAAGAATTTTATTTTATTTCAGTTGTTAATCCAGCTAATATCATTCTTAGCTTTGGTTTTAATATTATTTTTCACTTACGTTAAGTTTTAGTAGTGAATTGTTATCTGCAAAATATTACAAAATATTTTAACAGTAAAATAAGTTTTAATTATAAATTAAGAAATAATTATTATTTGGTCTATAATGACATTGTGTCCATAGTTACTAAAAAATAAATTATTTTTCTGTGGTCTCTAATGTTATGTTTATTGGTGTTTTTGTTATATCATACTGTTTGTTGATATTTTTCTCCAGTCTATAATGTCATGGTTACCGCTGTCTGAACACAAGCTGGCCAGTATGAGAGCCCCGACCTCTGACCCTGACACCCTGAGAGATCAGATAGAAGAAGTGAAGGTCATTAATACTATAATCTGTTAAACCCTTTCTTGTTTATTGTGTGTAACTATTTTAGTATTATGTTGTTAGTATGTGGCGATATTAAATGACGATAACAGGAATATAATTTGATGCTGCCTTCTTTGGGTCATTCTTACTATTAGCTAACAGATCCATTATAAAACACCTACCCATAAATTCAAATGCAAACTAAACAGGTTTTTGATAATCCAGTTTGGCAGCACTTTTGAACTGAAAACAGCTCAACAGTTTAATTAAATCATTTAAATATAAAACATTATTTTCCCATATCACAGTATTAATTTATATTGTTATAAATGAACAAAAAATAGTGAAATTACTTCTTCCATATCCAAAATATACATTTGTACAAATTTTCATCTGGTTTCTGTATATTTCTAATATTTAATTTTCTATTTAATTTAATTTTAAAAATGTTTATTTTCAGTTGTTTAAGTCGCAGGTCCATCCACACATAGTGGACATGCAGCAGCTGAACCAGCAGGTGGCAGCACTAAAAGACTTGTCCCCTGTGGCAGCTGAGACTCTACTAAAACCTGTACAGGAAGCCAACGAGAAGTGGAACGAACTCATCCGAGGAATCGCAGAGAGAGAGGTGTGTCCTTTAACCACAAATAAACAATTAAAACAGAGAAACATGTGGCAGAAATAGTTTAATTTTCTAGAGATTTATTTAAATGTATGTATTTATTCAAATTATTAAAATATTTTACCTATTGTTTTGTTTTTTACTTTGGAATATCAGTTTACACTGTTGAATAAATATTTGAATTTTTAGATTTTTAAATTTCTGGCTCATTATTAGTAATTTATTTAATTTATTTGTGTTACCTTTCAGTCAAAACTGAATGACATGCAGGTCAAAGTTGGAGAGGTCAATCACGCAATGGATGATGTCATCTCAGCATTGCAGCAGGCCAACAATGACCTTGAACCCATGGATAAGGTCAGAGGTGATCCAAAATTTTTGGAGACTTATATGAGGAAACTGCAGGTAAGTTTGTAGAAATAAATGAAACAAAACAAATAGAAATAATAATAAACAGTTAACTTTGTTATAAATATGAATCTATGTAAAACTTTAATATGTATTTATTATGTGCTGCAAAAGTTTAAATTATGAAACAGAAACTAGAATAAACTTCTTAGGCTTCTGAAAATTTAAGTAATTATTTGTTATACTCTATGTTCAAATAGAAATATAAAGAGAGTTTTGTCTGTTCAATACATTTTTATTAAAATATCAAAGCTGATCCTAGCTGAAATCATGACTGCCTGCACTTCTGAAAATTCATCTTTTATGTGTTGAAAATCTGACAGTTAGATGTATTAACAGTAAGAAAGATTCAGAAATGAATTTAAATATTTACTTGACAGTTGATCCAGGCTGATATCAGAAACCAGGACAAAACTTGTCAGAAACTGAACAAAGCTGTTGACGAGATAGTTGCTAGGGTAGGGAACGAAGACTCCGCCCTCACTAAGAAATGTCAGTCTATGAACCTGGAGCTGAGGTCAGCTCAGGCCAATTCCAGAGACAAAGAACACAAACTGCAGGAAACACTGCGTCAGGTGAGACAGACTTGTATTTAGCAGTACACGTGTGCACACTCACACACAGTAACAGAATTCACGCATACAGTAAACAGAACTGAATCTGCAAACAAAATTTAAATGAAATTCTTAAAAAACTAATCCATAACATGATCTATTACATATATAAATATTTTTACTGAGAAAAAAACATTAAAAAGTAAATTTATTTTGTGAACTACACTTTTTAAGCAGTTATCACTTATGAATCTTCTATACATACTTTTACAACTCTGAGACGTGGTTGGAACTGAAAAACACTGATATTAAATATTGACAGACTAAGAAGTACCTGGGAGGCCTGGATGACACACTGCAGTGGATAAATGAATTCAGAGTCGAGCTGAAAACAAACTCTCCTTTTGGTGCCCTCCCAGAAACAGCAGATAAACAGTATGAGAAATTTATGGTGTGTATTCTTTTAAATAAATATACCACATTTAGTGTTAAAGTTAGTTTTACTTTTAAGTATTTAGTGTCATGTTTATTGTTATTTTTACTTTTAAATAAATACCATGTTTTGTGTTATATTTATGGTTAATTTATAATTAATTTTACTTTTAAATAAATAAAATTTTAATGTTATATTCAAGGTAATTTATAGTCAATTTTACCGTAAACTTTTATAATAAACAAATAAATAAGAATATGAATTCTGAATTATTCATTACTGTAACATTTCTTTCATTATTTCAGCTAATATGTTTATACACACAACATATTACATCTTCTTTGGATTATTCGTTCACATTAATATATTATAAAAAATATGACACTGCTCATATAAATAAAATTGAAAATAATTATAATAATTCATTTCCAGGAAAGAACTAAAGAACTTGAGTCTAAAGAAAAGACTGTCCATAATCTTCTGACCACTGGTCAAGACATTCTTGACAACTGTCGTCCAGAAGACGTGACAACGATTTCTGACAAACTGAAGAAACTGAGAGATCGATGGCAGGACACGAGAAACCGAGCTGCCAAGAGAAAGGTAATTTTAAATATTCTAAATTTTATTTATTTAGTGTTTTCTTATTTAAAAATAAAAGTAGTACAAAAATTAAACAAATAAAAATAGCTTGACATTCATCATTTTTGCAACTATTTACATAAACACAGAATTAAAATAAAAATTTGTATAAATAAAATCACTCATTCTTGATTTTAATTTCACCATAAAGCTTTATATTAATTTATTGACTGGTTTAATTAACAGACTTTATTTTATTTATGTTGTTTATAGGAAAAGATGGAGGAACATCTGCAAAACGTCAGTCAGTTCCATGATACTCTGAAGGCTTTCACTGATTGGCTGAACAATGCTGAGATTTCAATGAGAGGCTTCAAATATCCCAGCAAGCTTGTACCCACAGTAACCAAACAGATTGAAAGTCACAATGTAAGTTTTACTTTGATGTTTGAAAATACTTTTATTGTATTTAATCTGTCTATCTATAATGTGTGACTGACTAGATAAAAGTCCTGAAATGATATATTATATATATATATATATTTTTTTTTGCTACATTTTTAAATAAAACTGCTGTTAAAATTAACTTTTTTGTTCTGTATTTAAAAATCTATATGTATAATTGTCTTAAATAGTCTTGATAATCAGTTCCCATAATCAAGAAAATTAGAAGTTAAATTTTTGTTTCCCTCCTTTTCTATTTGCACCCAAACTTGTTTAAAAAACAACAAATGTTTCAGGCTCTGAAAGCAGATTTAGAATCACAGTCAGACAACATGTTGACACTGGATCGCACTGGAACCTATCTGAAGTACTTTGGAAGAAAACAAGACACTATATACATTAAGAATCTCTTGGTGGGAATTCGACTGCGGTGGAAGAAACTTCTCAGACGTACAGACGAACGGGGACGACTCTTACAACAGGCTTATAAAGAAGATAAGCGAGTAAGTTTATTGATGCATTGTGGGTATTTAATAGTCAGTAAAATACATAGTAAAGTACTTTTATAACGAATATGTTTAAAATAATGTATTAATATATCTCAGCTTGTATCTCTGCTTTTTATAAACTATTTTTCACTTGGATGCTTCCATCATTTGTTAGTGACTTACTAGAATTCATTTCAGTTGCATACACATGTAAACTATTATTATGAATTATACACCACCTTACTGTGGAATGTTTCTGTATTTCCTGGCACAAAGTGATGAGTTAGAGTCTGTTTTCAGTTCCACGATGCCTGGCAGAGCCTGTGTGACTGGCTGGACGAAAGCTCCAAGATGCTGGTGAAATACATGGAAGCCACAAAACAGCCCTCAGCTACCAAGCAGGACATTGACCAGCTCAAGGTAAGCCAGGTTTTAACACACACAGACATTTCTCACAAATCAATCAGTTTTAAATTTCATTCCATCAGCCAAAAATAATGATTAAACCCGATTTCTGTTTACTATTTTAGTTTTCTGTTTTGTTTTGTTTTATTTAATATATAAATTGTAAAAATCAGTAAAATTAGTCATGTAACAGATTATAACTTTGATAGTGTTGTCAACATGTTTTAATAACTTATGTTCATATCAGTTTAACTTCAGTGGTAATAATAAAACATATAATAGTTGTAGTAGTAGAAGCAGTGTTAGTAATAGAATAGTAGTGGTATTAATAAATAAATAAATAAACAATGAAGAATGAATAATTAAAATGATTTCCTTTAAACTGTAACTCAAAAATATTTTAAAACAGAATAATGTCTAGAAATAATATTAAATAAAATATGAATTACTTTATTATTTCTAAAACATTTGTGGTCAAATAAAAGTTGGTAGAGTGGGTGATGAATGACAGATCACAAATTCAAATCTCCTCACTGGACTAATTCTCATTCCAGCCAATGCCTAGGCAATGCATGTTTTCCAGTCTATGGGAAAGTCTATATAAAACAGGACTTTTTGCTGACAGAAAAAGAATAGCCTATTGCAAGAAATAGCTCATTTTTCTTTTATTCACATTGTTTATTATATGATTTGAAAAAGATTGTTCAGAATTTGCTTTCTCTTTTTAAATCTTGATAATGCTGACAGCTGTTGCAACAACACTGAGTGTTTTTATGTTTATCAACACACACAGTAGAGAATTACAGATAATGTGACTATTTGTATTTGAAAATGTCAGCTGATTTTTAAGTAATGTTCAGTATAGGTCAATATGAAAAACAAAAATAAACAATTTTTTTTAATTGGCACAGTTTTTAATTCTTACTGTTGAAAAGTTCATATGCAAAAGGACTTAGATCCTTTTTTGCCAAAACTGAGTTTGATGCACTGATAGTGGTTAACAACTGAGTCATGATGACAAATCTAATTAGTTGTAAAGTAACTCACATCCAACAGTTAAGAATTATTGAATTTTTATTGATATTGCAAAAATGACTCAGTTTTTCTTTGCATTTTCTTTAAAAATTAAAAGTGGTCTGTAAGCCCATTTGTAAATGAGTTAATCTCATACGTATCAATTTAGAATTACAGTAGTAGGTATTGTGGTATCTTTTTTGTTTTTAGATACACATTTATGCAATTTTATATTACAAATAAAAACTGATATAGTACATATGTAAAAACACCCACACACACAATACACAGTCACACCTACACACACACACACCAAACAGAGGAGATCAATATGTATACATCAAAGCTGATTTTTAATTATAGATTATAATGTTTCAAATTACATGTTTCAAATTAACTGTTTCATCTGATAAGTGACATGGATAAATACTGAAGAAAGACAAAGAAAACTGATGTTAATTGTTATGTGTGTGTGTTGGGTTACAGCAGAGAGACAGAACTACTGATGTGTGGCCTGGAATGTGCTGTGTTTGTCAGTGAACAAAGAGGGTAGTGTACTCTTGCTTTGATAGACATCTGAAACCAGCAGAGGGAACTGTTGTTCAGACATTTTGTATTTCATCTTATTGTGTTTGCATACCTCAAAGTTACAATTTTCAGATCAGCTGCTGTCACTAAAACAAACAGTAAATATTTGAAGTTTCACAAAAAATGCAGAATTTTATTAATATTTACAAATGGTTAAAACAGATTAATGTATTTTATTGTATATTTATAAAAAGGTAATAAACTATGAGATAATAAAAATGTCATAAACTTTTATTATTCAGTGTGATGGAGGAGAAAAATACATTTGTAAACAAAACAAAATATTAAACTTTTTTTTAAAACAGAAAAGAAATAGAAACTGTAACAGTATTATAAAGCAGCTTTCAGTTGAAAACTTGTAGAAGTCCAGCACAGAAATGTTTTAAAATAACTATTAATATTTTTCTGAATGAGAAGAGGAACGCTGTGAAAACTGATTATTTGAGAATACACTTTCCCTGTGTTCATTCTGTCTGCCATGATCAGATTTTGGCAAAGATGATGTTTGATGAACAAATTTTGGAATTCATTTGATTAAACACTGTGTGTCTTTTCATTTATTATCAATCCTGAAAAACAAAATAGACTGACCGATCACATCAGAGGGTTCATTCCATCTTTACGAAATAGGGGTGTTCTTATTCACGAACATGACATATTTGTTTCAGGAAAATATTTAATGAACTTTAAGCAGTAATAGAAAATATTGATACAGGATATCCATTGGACATTTTGTTCTACAAACAAGTGAAACATAACAGACATTTTATTAAAATTTTTAATTTTTTTCCCCTCTTCCTATAAACTGAATTGATTTTTATATAACAAATAAAATCCCAAAACGTTTTTCTTCTTAAAAAGAGTAGAGTGTCTTAATATGAAGAACAGCTGATTCAAGGACATTATATCTTTTTCACTTCACATTAAAATATATAGAATATAACTTAGAAAAATAAAAAAAAAAAAAAACACAAGAAAAACAAACAAATATTACAAATATTACTTTATATAAGAATTGTTTAATTTTTTTTTTTCAATTTTTACAAATCATTTATAATCATTTGAAATTCTGTGAAAATAAATGATTTTCTTTTTTAGTGGTTTTATTATGTTAAGATAATCTGGAATATCTTGTTTCAAAGTTTTCTTGCAAACTCTTGGTAGTCTGACTATTCAGAGACATATACTAAAACAGTGATTTGGAGGTTTTTTGGGTAAAAATGAGCTTTTTAAGTGTTTCATGGTCTATTAAGGATAAGAAAAGAAAGG
The DNA here is from genome assembly GCA_012295275.1 of Chrysomallon squamiferum. NCBI lineage: Eukaryota > Metazoa > Mollusca > Gastropoda > Neomphalida > Peltospiridae > Chrysomallon > Chrysomallon squamiferum. The sequence continues at coordinate 1,513,022 of CM022668.1, read as the reverse complement.
TTGTTTAAATAGGCTGAAACACTGAGGTCACTGATATGCACTCTGGCAAGAGTAGAAATTTAATGAAGTATCACGGTGACATCTCTGTCGGTCACCTGGGGCTACGTTGGTGTTTTACCTGACAGGATTAAAGTGCACAGCTGTGAGTATCAGCAGTGACAATCAGCAAATCATTTCTAGATCACTGTCACTCTTTTTTATCATTTGACTGTTTGGAAAAAAAAAAAATGTTTCTTAAAGGAATTATCAGTGCTTTTATTTGTACCTGGAAAAGGAAACACTGGGAAACACACACATACACACACACACACATCCATGCACATTACCCATAGGCAGACACATACATGTACACACAACACAAGGAATGACAAAGGTTAAGAAGAACTGTAATGCTGTAATTAACTACACAATGATAGAGGAGATACACTGCAGTGGGCTGCATTTTTAATTAGCAAAAGAGATAAGTATCTTCCTGTAGTGAGCATCACATACCATGAACTTTAATAATCTGAAATGGAACAGTGGCTAGATTGGAAAATAATTGAAAATTATTTTTGTAACCAATTATGTTTATGCTGAAAGACTGCTATGATTGTAATTAAGGAGCTGAAAGTCAACTAATTAAGCATCATGTTTGATTTCTCACAGCGGTTCCAGCACCAGCTGGCCTCCAAGCATCCTGTGTTCTACTCAACAACACGACTTGGCCGCAATCTCAAAGACCGGTGCACGAAGCAGGACCCAGAGAGAGAGGTGCTGCAGAACATGCTTGATGACCTGAAGAATAAGTGGAACTCAGTCAGATCTGTGGTCTCAAAAAGGTAAATTTACTTTTTAACTAATAAACACATTATTATTAGTAGTAGTAGTAGTAGTAGTAGTAATATTATTGTTGTTGTTGTTATTACTAATAATAAACCTGAGACAGTGGTCCATATGTAACAAAAACATATTCACAGTACACACACAAAACTTACACATACTCATATACACAAATATATACCTTTAGCATAGACACACTCAACACACACAAAACTTGCACATACTCATATACACAAATATATACCTTAAGCATAGACACTCAACACACACAAAACTTGCACATACTCATATACACAAATATATACCTCAACACACACATAAGCATAGACACACTCAACACACACAACACATAAAACTCCCATGTACTGAGTTACATGAATACACACACACATGCACACACAGACAGATGCTCTCCTCTCTTTCACTGAAGTGTACAAGTTATTGTCAGAATATCACATCAGTTTTAAATAAATTCAGAAAATATTCACTTATTCATAACCAATGTATAATTACAAATTCTACTTAAAAATAAGTATTCAGAAAACTTGAAAATTTAAAATCAAATATTTAAACATTTATTTAGAAATAATGATGACTAATGCAGTTAGTCATGTAGACCAGTCTAGTTGAGGTTTACACAGAATGTGTTGTATTGATTTCAAGTAACCTGCACAAGCTGCTGTATTGATATACACTACTACATCACTGAGTACACTGAAATAGTTACACATCCAATTTAACAACAACCAGCTTGTTTTAAAACATCACTTACTCTGAAGCTGTGTTTATTGGTTACCTGAATGGGCTGTATATAGCAGTACACTGGATAAGTTTAAATTTATTTAATACAGAAAGTTCTCAAAGTTTTAAAATAAATCATTTTTGTTTACAAATCTACATCATCCTGAAAGTGTGTGTATTACTTTCTTCAGTATGAAGTAACACACTGGATAATTTTACATCTAGTCTTACAGTCAATCTCCTCACCTCTGTAATTAAACCACTTCTCTTCACAAATCTAGATGATTGTCACTGTGGTTCTGATATACCAACTAAAACATCAACAACAGAAATAAAATAAGAAAATGAATATTCTGTTTTTTTAAATCACATTAACTATGTACCAGTCAGAAACAATACAAACTGCCAATACACAACTTAAAACACCTACTTTTTAATCATTAACTTAATTAAAATAATGTCAACACTAATTTCCAGTAAAAAATGAACACATCTATTTTTTCTCTGCCATGTTAACTCAAGTTACATGGGTTTACAGGGTAAATGATTAGATTATGTTGTATTTTATATAAAACACTAATATGATTAACTCACAGCTTTGAACTTCCTTTTGCATTAATCAGTATTACATAACACCTGTAGCTTTACCTGCCTGCAGCTTAAATCATTTACCAGGTACAACATGTAATAATATATCAGTGCTTGGAGCACAAATATGTTGTATAACAATTCTAAATTCATTTAAATTAATAACAGTAAACACAACTATTTACATATATTTGTTTATTTATTCTCGTTTTCATTGGCTTTCAGGAATAATTTATAAGAGTGTATAGGTATTTGTGTTTTTAATTAGTTCCAGCAAATACCTAGTTCCCAGAATCCATTTCTCTAAACCTAACCTATTTACTAATTATGTTTTAATAAATAATATTCTCAATAATAAGCTAAATATTTGAATTTTTTTTCATATGTATTTTTTAAAAATACAATGAGAGAAAAAGAAAATATTTTTTTCAGTTTGATATCAAATTACTTAGCAGTTCTATTCAATCAGAAAGAAAAACATATATCTGTTTATTGATGTTCCAAACACAGTCTGGGATTTGACACTGAATTTACGTTTGCTAAGAAAGGATATAAGTAAACAAAACAATCAATAGAGCCATCTGGAGACTGCGTATACTTCCAAACAATAAAAACATCAGTTTAAAATGCAATATGCAATGTGAAGCAGGTCAATAATAATAATAATAATAATAATAATAATAATAATAATAATAATAATAATAATAATAATGATATTTTAATAATAAAAGCAACAACAATAACAACAATAATAATTGTATTTTAATAATATTAAAAACAAGTACAACAACAACAACAACAACAACAACAACAACAATAATAATAACAGATGCAACGAAATTACTGCTAAACTTTTGTTGCGCACTATAGATGCGTACCTCTTCGACTGTCCCAAAATAACTGTACAATACAAACGAATGGGTCAGTCAACCAGTGTCAGTTGAGTGTGTCCTGTACTCGAGCTAACACCTGTGATAATAACACAGCCATTTAAACTGTAAATGTGTCTCTAAACGAGTGTAGTTTTGACTTCTGCACAAGTCAAACAACTTTGTTAGTAACATTGGTTGCTGTTTAATATTCCGCGCTTTTGAGTCGCCGATAAATGGATTCGAACTCGACAAACACCTGAGTGTTTTTTTCCTTCGCACCTGGATTTGCCGACAATGAATGGCGGAAATGCATTGATGTTTTGTTTGTGATTTCGGCGCATGTTGAAATGTCGTGTGGAGATGATGACTCCGAGGATTATGGATATTATGGTGAAGACAGATTTTTCCCAACACCTCCGTACTTATCGCCAAGGTAACTTGTATAAGATTCTCATCTTTTATAGCAGGTGTTAGTTAATACGGCTTGTCGCGCTGTCCACGGAGATGCAGTTTTATTTACACCAGCGGTAAAATTATACCTCTTTGCGAATCTGTTTTATAAGTCTGTTTTTCTTAGTCTATTTCGCGTGTGCGTGTAAGACGTAAATAAATGTTGATATTACTGACGATACATCTGGTGATAAAGCTTTACCTATTATTAATGTATACACAACTAAATGATCTGTGGAGAAACCCGTCAGTGTTTAACTGATACAAGAGCATTGTAAGCTTTCCTTTAAGTGGTTACAAACACACAGTGCATGCAAAATAAACACATCACTTCATTCGCGATGATTCAGGTGAAAATGTATATCGTCATCGGCCGAAAGTTTACTTTAATCTATATTTGTGTTTTAATCTTTATATATTTGTTTATGTATTTATATATATATTCACATATATTTGTAAAACATATATTTGTTCAACGCTGGAAACTAATATTAACACCAATGGATGACAAATGTAGGTAACTCTTAGTTTTTACTTGATTAATCATAAGCAGTAACGCTGTATATAAATTATAATTTTCTACGTTTGAGCTTAGAAAGTGAGTCATATTAATAATAGTAATAAAGTGGCATACCACTGCAGTGACATGCTAATTATTACTATTCATAATTCTACAATAACTGGACTTTAACATGTGTTTAATTATAAACATGACATTCAAATGATGCAGGTTTTGAATTATAATATCTTTTTATTTTTGTTAACTATCCATTGTCTTTAATTCTCCTTTACAGAGTTGTTTTTGTTTGGTTTGGTGGGTGGGATTACAAATTTACATAGACTAATTTGTACGTTTAGTATAGATTGTGACTCTTTGGTATAATATATATAGAATTACTAAAACTTCAAAATAATATATAATGTGGAAAAACAAGGCATTTTGACGTGAGAAAATGCACATGGAGTAATTCGTTTATTTGGCTTTCAGGTAGGGTGATATGTTGATATTTCACTCACGTACATTACAAAAGCTTGGATTACAGTTAAAGGAATTCCCTCGGCTTTATAAACTTATTTTTAGCACGGTGAAAAAAAATTAAAAATATGAGCAAAGCTTTGCATATTAATGACTACATAACTGCCTAGGGCGGTCATGATGGTATTTTACTCACATTAGTTACTGAAGCTTGCTTTAGCGTTAAAGGAACTCTCTCACCTATGTATATTTATATTGAGAACAGTAAAAAAAAAAAAAACAGAGAAAAGAAAGTCCTTTAATCTCGACAAGAAAGAGAAAGTGGTTATGTCTTTTCATGTCTTTCCTTGGCTTTCTTTACTTACACACGTATTAAATTATTATACAGATTATTAAAAGATTGATTTTATTACGTCTTCGTCTTCAAAAGTACACAGATATATAAATAATAACTGTTAACATTATCTGCATGTTGTTATACGTTTTAAGAAAATTGTTAAAAATATATATATATTCAAGCATTGGTATACTTTTTGATTCAAATTTTTATTCAGTAAAAACAAGAAAAATTAGTAATAATCGAATAAATATTACAATTTCAACGTTTAATAAAATCCTGATACTAATTTTAGTTACAGAAAAAGCGAACGTTTATTTATTTTTTATCTACCTGTCATGCAAGGATAAATACAAGTCTCACGTTCTGTGACAAACTAAACACTAAACGTTGTTAGCAAAATCTGATTCCCTGTAACCTTGTACAAAACATTTGAGTGATTCTTTGAAACAAAAATTGCAAAGAGAGAAGAAAAATACTGAAATAAGTTGATAATAAAAATGTATGAGAAATCCCATTTTAATTGCAATACAAGGAATGCAAAACACAATAATAAAAAAAGAAAAGATAAAAGCCTGAACCACAATCGTTGATTAGATTTTGTCCTGCCACAACGTTCTCACTATTTTATTAGGTTCAGCATGAATTTCTAATCTTCGTTTTCCTTTTAAGATATTTATTTGTGGACAAATGTATTTTTTACTGTAGTCTGTATTTTTATAAAGACTACAGTGACATTATCTTGTATTGAATGGATGTTTCGTTTGACTGGCAGTATGTATGTAGTAAAGACGAGGTGATAAATCATACTCAGTTAACTTGTTACGGAGAGTTTATAATACGCTGGAACTGTAATAAATCTCATATGTAGGTCCTGACAAACTGACGTACCAAAGACTTTGTCAGCGTATTAACAAGGGGAATCATGTAGCAGTACTCTGTAAGTGGCATTCTTCTTTGTAGTTTATGTAGCATTCCTGTACGAGTTATATGTGTATTAGCAGATAAAGTGATATATCCTGTGTCATAGCTGAATGACAAGCTTTGTTAGGAGAGTACATAATAAACAAGTGACAAATAGACTGGAACTCGATGTTTGTGTACAAGTAACTGGAACTACGTGTTCTAGTAGTCTCATTTATTTAAATTATTACTGAATGATGTCCATCGAGTGGTTTTATAAACATTGCTTCACTTTTATTTTGAATGTCTTATTTTATCATTTGTAAATATTATTGAATTTTCACCTTTTACTAATGGTAATAAAATCAGACCGACTGCGGCTTAACTGTAATCATGAAAAACCTTTACATGCGATTATATTTGTCCTTAACATAAAAAAAAAAATATCTATATTATTATTATTATTATTATTATTATTATAATTATTTAAAAAATTCTGAATTCATTAATGTTGGTATCAAATAATTCTGCCGTTTAGAATAAACAGATAATTAAATACAGTGTGACTTGTTTATGAAACATGTTAATGAATACTACCACACGGTCTACTACGCATTATAAACATTTTCAAAACGTTGCCGTTCGTTAATATAAAGATTTATTCTTTTTATTTAATTTATTTAAAATTTGACTTAGTACTGAAAAACGTACCAGGTACACAAGTGGCCATTCAGTAACATGCTGTTTCTCCATTACACGCAACAGTAGATGCTTTATTACGGTCATAATTATACGTTAGAATGGTTTCTTTAAGCAATACATCTGGCTTGGAAACGTCCAAAAATCTTTGCGATGAATGAACTTCATACATGCGTATTTTCTAGAAAGACGGCTACTGGAGGCTGTCATCTCTGTTAACTATTGTTGTTTAATACCGCTGTCAAATCGACGCCATCTTAATGGTGCAAAATACCCTTGAATGGGATTGGCTGTGGATGTAACTTCTTAAGGGAATTTTTATTATTATTATTATTATTTTTTTTTTTTTTTTCCTCCTTTCAGCTGTTGAAATAGTTATATAAAGGCATCAGAGACTTTTCGTATTTTAGAAACATAATTATGATAATGATATTTCTGCTTAATAAACATACTTTTTAAAACTTTCTTCAGCTGCTTTCCCTTCTGTTAACGAGTAAGTCGCTTTGATCAATGTATTACTAACATTCATAAAAAGTGTTGATCTCAAACATCTGGTTGTTTAATAAAATAAATGTTGTTTCTAAAAATCACCGATCGTTGCGTTTTGGAGACATACAAACATAACTGATGAAGATGACTAAAAACGCAAATTAGAATGAAATGAGGTCATTTAAATTCTCCAATGATTATTATGGTTATTTTCTCGAACATTGTAATCGTTAGCTAGTTACATTTTATACTGTAACTGAAAACATAAACATAAAAGCGGTGAACCAGAACATTCACGTACAAAGTGTTGAAATTTCATAACGTAGCCCAGGGTGTTCGTATGAAACTATGCAGACGTCAACTTTTTTGAAACGAAACATAATGAGAAATAAATAACGAAACTTTTTTGAATTTTAAAACTAATCTAAAGTCTTCTAGTTCGTTTACAAAAATAATAATTAATTAACAAAATAATTTTTTATATTAATAATAATAAAAAGCAGATATTTTCCAGAATATTTTTACATAATTTTTAATTCAGATTTAATTGTCTTCAAGATTAAATTATATAATTAATTAATTAGTAAATCTAAGACAGCGGTGACTGAATGTTTTGAATTTAAAAAAAAAAAAAAAAAAAAAAATTATTTACTTTATTAAACTTTATTTTAAACTTTTTAAATTATTATTTTTGTTGTTATCGTTATTTTATTATTATTATCGCTCATTAATTTGCATGGCCTACTTAAAAAATGCGCGGGAAACGAGGCATGGCCGTTTGCTTTAAAGACATAATTTTTTGAAGTAAGCTTTATAGTTCTTTCAAAATATTTATAAATAAATTAAAATAAAATAAAAAACAAGAAGAAATAACAGTTCTGATTTTGTTCATGTTTGCCTATGTTTAATATACTGTGTATATATTAAAACTTGTTTTAGCGATGTTTCAGCGCTTGTAGCAATGTATTTTCAGCACAGTATTTGCTTGTATAAACTGACAGATGTCAACTTGTCTTTCATTTGCTGCATGCAACACAACAGCTACATGCAAGTTGTTAAAACAATATTTACATTAATTTATTATTTGCCAGATGACGGTCATAACAATAAAATTAACAAAATAAAAATTCTTTTGTTGTACTTAATACTGACATTTTTTAAATTTAATTTTGATACTGTTCAGCTAACGTTTTTCATTTTTATTTCAGTCAGAACAAACTGGATGAGGCGCTGCTTACCTCAGGGCGAGTGTCTGACGCACTCAACTCGTTACTTGAATGGCTGAACAAAGCCGAGTCCACTATCTCCGAGGACCAACCAGTGCTGGGAGACCTGGACACTGTACACATGTTGTTTGAACAACACAGGGTGAGCATCTATCATCTCTTATCAGCTGCCTTGTCTTGAACATTAAACATAATAAATATTTAACATAATAGTCTTGTGTCCAGTCTTTGAGGTTTCATGTTTAGTTAACATATAAAACCTGACAGCATAATTTAGCAGGCAGCAGTATAACTATTAATAAAATGGACAATTATAAAATAACTGAAACATAAATTTTAACATACATTAATTATGGCAGACAAATAAAAATATAACCCAAGATAATTTATTTATTTTTAATTTTATTTGTTGGTTATTGTCAAACTCATAATTAATGGACATGACTTCTTTTTTTTTTCTTTTTTTTTAATAATTATTATTTAATTTATAAATCTAAAGGCTATCCAGCAAGAGCTTGCTGCCCGAGAGCCCACCATTGCCACAATGAAGAGTGCTGGTAACATTCCTGCCTCCCAGATTGAAGAGCTCACTAGACTGTGGGACAGAGTCAACCACCTGAGTGATGTTCGTGAAAACAGGCTCAGAAACGCTCTGACCTTGGTAAGACTTGTTGGATATGTTTGTTTATAAATTATGCAGATTTATTACTTTATTAGTTATTTAAAAAAAAAAAAGGTAAAAAAAGTAAAAAAGAAAAATATATACCCATATAAAAAAGAAATCATAATGGAGTAATTTAAATTATTTCTAATTTTACATAGAAAGTTCATATATAAAGACAAGTTTATTCAAGGAGTTACATAAAATACCTTGCATGTCTATTTATTTTGATTTTTCAGGCTGAAGAGTTCCAGGAAGTGGTGACAACTATGAGAGAATTCTTGCCTCATGCAGAATCTGAACTCAAGTTCAGGGCTTTGCCAGATGATGAAGTTGCAATCATTCAGCTGATTGAAAGACATGAGGTCAGTTCCATCAATTAAAACAAAACAGAACTTTTGAAATAATTAAATTTCACGACATTAGCAAAAAAAAATATATGATCAAATTTAAAATCAGTTATTTTACAAAAATGTATAATACTTAATATCCTGTAGTGCAACAATAAACCCGTTGCTTGTGAAGTATTAGTTTTGCAGTCAAGAACATAACTTCCTTGCTATGATATGACATTTCTTCTAAGACTGTTGTTTACATTTCAGAAATTCCAGGAAGGTCTGAGGAGTCATCAAGACATTGTGGAGAGAATCAAACAGTTGGCGGAGGAAATTCTGTCTGCCTGTCACCCAAACGCTGTCAGATTCGTCAAATACTACCTCACTATCACCCAGACACGATGGGACCAGGTTTGTTACAAATCTTCAAACTGATGAGGGGTGAACTTGTAGATTTGTTACTTATCTTCACACTAATAGGGTGGGAACTGTATACCAAGGAAAAGATCAAACTAGTTTTCATTATGTTGAAAATATTACTATCACTCAGACAAAATGAGACTAAATCAAGATGTTCTCTTTCTCTCATTCTTTTGAAATAATCATGTTGTTTTCTGTATTGCTAGTTGTTGCTGCGAGCCAAAAACAGAGCGACACGTCTACAGGAAGCACTGAAAAACATCCAGGGCAACGCAGCTCTGCTTGAAGAGTTGCTGGCGTGGCTGACCGACGCCCAGGCTCTCCTAGCAACCAAAGAACGTGATCCCATTCCAGATGATCTTAAAGTGGTTGAGACTCTGCTCAAAGAACATTTGGTAGGACCTGAATTAATATGAAAATCCTTTTTCTTATTCAGAATTTAGAAAGGCTGCTGAAAATGAATTCTCTTTACTGAAGAAAGAATGATAATGACTCTTTTGGAAATATCCATTTAGAAAATTGCTATTTTACCAAAGGTGAAAATCTCATAATATTAAAATATAATGTTATAAATTTATATTTGTCAAGATAGAAACCTGATGATATTTAACTATTTTTTTTGAATAAATCAGATTGTTTGACCCTGTAAATCTGAATGTTTCAGGAATTCCATGAGGAGGTAACAAGTAAGAATTCTGATGCTGAACGACTGACAAAACTTGTCTCATTGGAAAACAAACAGAAATATGGAAGGTTAGTTTGTAGGTCTTTGTTTGGAGGAACCATTTCTTTTTTCTCAAAGAAATATGTGGTATTGTTTTATAGACAACAGACTTTTTTAAGTCTAATGCAATATTACATACTCAACTCTTCAGTAAAAAAAAAAAAAATTAGATTGCTTGTATTTGATTAACTGAAGTAGTTTTGTCTTCTATAAAAAGTTAATTCTGATTATTTTTGCATACCTCATCCAGAAACAAATTAACTGGATTGTTCTCTTAGACTAACTACAGGAAAATTTCATATTACAAAGCAGTGAGTTTATTACATGTTATTTTGTCAGCAACATGAGGCTGAATGAGACAGATGGTTACAACCCTCGTGTGATGGCACTGCAGGCAAAGTGGAGAACTGTGTGGAGAATGTCTGTAGACAGGAAAAAAATGCTTCAAGACGCACATGACACTTTAATGGAGGTAAATATTTATTCACAATTTAAACAAAAATAATTTTTTAGAGGGATTTTTTTCTTAAACAAATAACTATAATTCACTATTTTCATAGGGACAGAATATCTTCAACACTGTGGGGATTTAAGGGTTTATTTTAAACAAATTTGATCCTATTCATATTATTATATTGCAGAAATTAAAAATCATTTTATAAATATTTTATTTAGAAATTATCTGCTTCATGATAGAATATAATTTGTTTTTATAAAGGCTTTTTTTATTCTTAATTTCTTTTTCAAATTTATTTTGTAGCTTGAGAGTTTTAAGAATTTCAACTTTGACCTCTGGAGACAGAGATACCTGAACTGGGTCCAGGCAAAGAAATATCGCATTTCTGACTTTTTCCGTCGACAGGACAAAGATTGTGATGGTTTTGTTTCTCGAGATGAATTTGTGATGGGAATGTTGAAATCAAGTGAGTTAGTTTACAAAACAAAATTATTCCTATATACATTTAAATGAGTCTTAAATTATCATAATTACAAAAACAAAAAGGGTAGCTATTTCAATAAATAAACATTTCTTAATCTTACAACTGAAAAAATATTACCATATTAGAAATTAAAGAAAATTTACCTTGTCCTGACTAACATTGTTTATCTGTGTTTCAGAATTCCCATCCAATAAGACAGAACTGAATGCTGTATTTGACATTTTTGACAAACGAGGATTCATGGAATACAAAGAGTTTATTGATGCCCTGAAACCAGACAAGGTATTAAAAGTTTGAAAGATGTGATGTAGCAAGACATAGCTTATTTTTCAAAAGTGAATCTGTTCAAAAACTTTTTGATTCACTTCAGTGAACTTATATTCTTTACTGATTTGTTTTTTATTTTGTTGCCATTTTTTAAATATATTTTTTATTTTGTTGTAAGGCCTTGGAAGTACTTTCTGGACTAATTAATTTATTTGACAACATATTTAAATAACACTGATGTTTAGGAGCTTACAATTGAACTAAAAGCCATAACTGTGTCTGCTAATTGAGGTTTTGTCCCCATTGTTTTTTATAATTAAAGTTCAAATGTTTATTTTTAATTATTTAGAATAAGTCTGCAAGGGCAAAAGCTGCTTCCCGGCAGAAACCGGACGTGGAGGTAATTCACGATGAAATAGAGCGCAGCGTTTCTCTGTGTCAGTGTCGACACCAGTTCAAAGCTGAATTCATTGAAGAAGGAAAATACAAGGTAACTTGAATGTCTAAACTTAATTAATACTATTATATTAGCTTCAGATTTAGGAATATTTCAACATGGCAGAGTTGTAATCTTAGAGTTTTACTGTATGTATGTATGTCTGTCTGTACTTTATATTTGTATTATTTATTATTCTGTAAGTTTGATAAATATCAGTTAATGCTATGAAATATTTATATCTCTGTAAACGTTATTTTATATATATATGTATGTATGTGTATTAATTAGGATATCCAAAGATAGGATAAAAACAAAGATACAGCATGAAAAATAACTTTAAACATATTTTGTCTAAGTTTACTATATATATAGTTGATTGGGAAATAGTTGATATGATAACAGTATTAATATACACCTTGTCCTCACAATATTTAAAATAACAGAAATGTTGAAAACATCCCTGATGACAATTTCACATGATTTCTTGTCCATCCAGGGTCACTTTTTTAAATATGGAAGTATTAAAACGTCTAACAACTGCATTACAGAATAGTGACAAATTATCCATCTGGTGTTACATTTATAAATTTAGATCATGTTAAATATTGTCTATAAGTGACAGTAGCTATCAGAAAACATTTGTTGTGTCACCTTTTTAATATAGATTTTGAATACTGTTACAAATGATTTAGCTGTCTGATATTAAATGTACTTATGACTCTGGTCATGATAACTTGGAAATAAGTTATTTAACTCAAGTTATGACGTTTCAGTTTGAAGGAGCAACTTTAAGCAAATCAAAGAAATATGTAAGATGATTCTTTTGTTCATCACTTCTGTCTTTCAAGTGATGTTCACATTTTATTATTATTTCCTGTTTTGTTTTTCAGTTTGTAATATTATTTTCAGATTTATTTTCAATTCACTATAAAAAAAAATATTATTTGATATATATATATATATATAACATCACATTCACTAAAGGTCTACTGGGCATTTGTCTATTTGTGATTCACTAATCTAAGCATGTGATAGATCTTACAGTGATAGAATAGAATTTCACAGGAATAGAATAATATAAATGTATTTATAATTGCAATTCTGTTATAGTTTTTTAATAGTTTCAGATTTAGGAATTAATATTTTGACAAAAGTGTGTTTAACTTAGCAGTGATAGCTATAGAGTTTTAAACTGTTGCTGTCTCTCTCTCTGTATGTGTATTTTGTGATGTGTATCTGTGGAGGGGGATAATAAGACAACATTTTACTGATGTTTTTCATATTTTTCAAGTGTGTGAAATTTATTACCAGAAAAGAAAAATAATAAATTCTTAAACAACACAATGCTTAAAATGTAATTATTACTGATTTGTTCTTCATTTTATTTGACAGACAGAGAAATTAAAAAGAGTTGAATTGTTGTTTATTTATTTTCAGTTTGGGGAGACACAGAAAATAAGACTTGTCAGGTTTCTTAACAGTACAGTGATGGTTCGTGTGGGTGGGGGGTGGATCACTCTGGAAGAATTCTTGGAATCCAATGATCCATGTCGAGGTACGTAAAAATATAGTCCAAATATGTTTTATAAGCATTTAAATGTCTGTGGTTGCTTGGATTGTGTTCAGTACTGTGTGTGTGTGTCTGTGTGGGTGCTTAGGTATGTCTGTGTGTACGTGTGTTTGCATGGTAGTCATAAGCAAAGAGTACCAATTTTTAACAATGTAATTTCAACTAATAAAATAATGAAGTTATTAATTAACAGTATTTGAACAGAAAATTGAAATATTAAAGAGAAAGACTGCAAATCTGTTAAAGAAGAAATTGACTGGCTTCATGATAATCTGTTACTGTTAGATTTTACAGTTTTATAAGTTTAAAAAAGTTTGCAAACCATATTTTATTTATTATTTCAGGAAAAACTATGAATACTGATATTATCAATATATTGATTTTATTCTATTTTTGTTCATAATGCTTTTAAACCCTCACTATACTCCAAACCCTCGTTGTGTAGTTATGGCTGTTAACTTTATTTTTAAACCCTGTCAGAGCTTTCAATTTGATAAGCTTTGTATTTAAAAAGGCAAAGCAGAACAAATTTTTGTTACCTGAAAATAAAACCAAAGTTAACAGCCTTACATAAACTAACCACTCCCAATTACATGTTAACAACCTCATAGATACTAAAAATAATTTATCTTATCATTTATATCATAACAGTATGTTTTAAATATCCAGTTCCCTGAACTGGCCTGCTTCAACTATTAATAGTTACTTTTTTTAACAGAAGAAAATTGATGTAAAGTTTGTGTTTACTTCAACCTCAATTTTGATTATTTCTTGGATACATCAACTGTTTAAATCCACAGTACTCACCTGTGAATAACATGATATCACAAATCTGTGGTATATATTTTCCTGTAAGAAAGATGACTTAAATGATATATTTAATTATTGTTAAGAGTTGCCTTAGTGAGTTAACAACTGTCTGTCACAACATTATTAACATAAAAATGGTAAAAAAAAAAAAAAAAAATTACTTACCTAAAAAGAAATAATTTCTTTAAAATTATGACTAAAAGGGAATTTATTTTAGAAATTTTTTTATTATTGATTATTTGGTTAAAAGGGTTAGAGATTTGAAATGAGGAAATGGTATTTTTTTTTATGCTCGCTTATAGCTTTAATGTGTTGAATCAGACAGTGGCCGACTTAGAAATCTAAAACTATCAGATAATTATAAACATTTTTTGCATATACAAATCAAATATTTATCACTTATTTATATTTATATTTATTTACATTTATATTTATATATTTATTTCATGTAATGATGTCAAAGTAAAACATACATGTTATTTCCATTCAGCATTTTACTTCTGTTTTATCAAGGATCATGATTTCATGAATATATAATACAAATGATTTCTGGATGTTACCTGAAAGTTGCAAATTTTCTTTGACATTTTTCATAAATATCAATATCCTGGCCTATAAATCTGTGCAATGTTTAAAAAATAATAATTATTATTTATTTATTTTATTTTATTTTATTTTATTTTATTTTATTTTATTTTATTTATTTATTTATTTATTTATTTATTTATTTATTTATTTATTTATTTATTTATTTATTTATTTATTTATTTTATTTTATTTTATTATTATTATTTTCATTTTTTCATATTTGTTTTCTGAATGAATAAAAATTGTGAGGTACTATTACATTATAAATCAGTAAGTATGATTTTTGAGTTAGCTGCTGTCTGTAGGTCAGTGTTGTTATGTACGTCAATTTGCATTCACAGCTAAAGGCAGGACTAACTTTGATCTGCGTGACACTCTCTTATTATCTGATGGTTCTTCCCCAACTATCAACTCTTCTACCCCACGGAGGGGAAGTACACCAGGGCGGAGTATTTCCCCCTTCCCCACAGGTGCCAGACGGAGACAAAATGATACCGGATATGCATCATCTAATTCTTCAGGTAGACTGAAAGTGAAGCACATTTTGTGTTGTTACCAGCACCTGTTAGAAATAAACACACACTGTCTACATCTTCACACATTTTTAGAATCACTTTTTTCGTTACTGAAAATTAAAATTTTAATTTCTTTCTAGTTTTCTAATTTTCAAAATATCAGCCTCCATTTTTAATTGTCAGTTAGGAAAATTGAGAAAAACAATATTGAAACAGTTATTTTTTATGGTCTGATATTAAAATAAATAATGTCTTTTTGATAAAAAGAAAAAGTATCCAAAAAAAGTATGCAAGTAAGTAATTATTAAAAAATTAACAGGATGGATCAAATCTCACTGGGTAGGCTCAAGCCAATAATATCTGAAAGAACTCACACTTAGAAATTTATATGAATCAGTTTGAAAATAATTAAAAGTAAATTAATTATAAAATATAATATTAATTGTTTAATAGCTTCAAAATTAAATACATAAATTGCCTCAAGAAACAAACACTCACTGAAATGACTGTTGATTTCAGAAGCACAGCATTTTAGAACTTTTAAATTTGATGTACTTTTGTATTTCTGTTGACACTGGTTTTGTTTGTGTTGATTTCTGTTATGCATGTTAATAAAATAAACTAATTAATTAAAAACGGCATGCTATAACACTGTTATTACATGGCTTTGTGTACTTAACATACCTTGGCTGCTCAGTTTTAATACATTTATTGCATGTATAACAATCCTTTGTTTAATTTGTTTTAATAATTGCATGTATTGGTTACTAGGCTGGGTGTTTGTGTATGTAGGATATATTGATATTTTGTGCATATTTGAATGTCTATTAAAGTATTTGTGTCAAGCAAGAGTCACTATATTTTTATTATTATTATTATTATTTTATCTATTATTCAAAAAAAAAAAAACTTAAATTGTTCAAATTTAGTGTTGTCATTGTTTTTGTGTGTGAATATACTAATTCACATCACTTAACTAAATTTAACATCATCAGCAGCCATGCCCCATTTTTGGCATAGGCCCTTTACACATTGTCAAAATTGCATTATTTTAAATAATTCTCATTACTAATGGATGGTTTTGGGGAGGTTTTAAATACAAAATTTAAACATTTTTAATTAGAATTTGAAAACGGAGGACTTAAATTCACACTGTTGCTTGATACATTTTAACTAAATATCCGAGACTGGGGTATACATTGCCTCATTTTGAAGGGTGTTTACTGTTTCAGCAGGAAGTTCTGCAGACTCCTCATTAAGACGTAGTCGTATCACCTCATCCATGGTAAACCTATCATCACATGCATCTGCTAATTCTACCCTGAATAAAAAACCAGAGTTTGGTAGGTAGCATCCTCATCTTCAGACATCTTCCATGTGATTTTTCTATTTTGTTTTATTGCTCAGAATATTTATTAATTTAATTATTGAGTACACCTCTCTTCAAATCTGCAGCAAATCATTGCGACATTGTGATTAAAAACTGTTAACTAATTACATGGCTGGCTATTTTGGATTATACTTTTCCATTATTTGTTAGTTCTTTGGAATCTATAAAAAAATAAATAAAATAATTTCAAATATTCCTCCTATAGAATGATTAATAATTGCTTTAGAGATTTGAATCTTGTTTGAAGTATAGAAAACAAAAGGTTAGGGCTATAATATGTATGGGATGAACAAAACATTGGAGACTTTCATATTATTTGTGATAAAAATGTCAGGCTTTCAATATTATTTTGGATGCAGATAAAAAGTTAGGGCCACAATATTATTTAGAGAAAACTGGGCATATATAGTATTTAGGCTAAAAAAAACCAGACTACTATTATTTCTGATTTAAAATTAAATCATTAATTTTTGTTTGCTCTAACTGAGTTTTTAATACTGAGTGTTATAGCACTGATGTTCATGCACAGTTATTATTCACCTTTTGTTAGTTTACTTGTAAATACATTTCAAATAAAATTACATTCATTATATTTTATTTATATTTTCAATATATGAAGGGAAAAAGAACGAACAAAAGAAAATAATTTATAAAGAAATGTATATATCAGTTTAATGATTTTTGTCAGGCTTTGTGCTTTACTGTATTTTATATCAGTCATATACCAGACAGCTGGCTGCTGCAGTAACAGATATCCACATATTTGCTTTATATTCAGTACGCATTCATATTGATAATCATTTATTTATCCATGAGGTTTCAGTTCAGTTACTTTATATCACATACTTTTTATATATCTATATGTATATCCATATAATTACATTGATTTTATAATATGTAATTCAGTTTTGGAACAAATGTTAAAATAATTTAAAATATTTTGTTTTTATATTAATGGAATACCTCTGCTACACTGTTACTTTCTCACCAAAATCTAATCTTTGACTTCTATTGCAGCTGAGTATGTAGTGTTTAAAATCTAATGTAATTTTGTTTATGTAGGATCGACTGGAAGTCTGAGTCGATCAAAACGAATCAGTTCATCATCATCCAGTCTAGCATCAAACCAGAACAGAAACCCACGAACTCCGACACCAGGTCAAAGTTCATCTACACCAAGAAGAAATTCTAGTAGCTACGTTCAGAGATCAAAAACTCCAACCCCAACCTCATCGTTTGGGTCGACGCCACGATCAAGACCAACCACCCCTACAACACCGTTCTCTCCTCGGACCACATCAACCCCACAGAGACCTGGAAGCACAACTCCAACGAAGGGGATGAGAACTCGCAGATTGCCTTCCACTCCTACTCAGCCAAAAGCTCCTCCCACTGGCTGGAGATAATTTCTGTATCAAATGCATGTCAACCAAAGACCATTTAGAAAATGTTACTTAAAGAAATTTTAAAAATAATTTTGTCCACTGGTTGGACTGAAATACCTTCAGCTAAAGCTCATTAAAAGAAAAACAATTTATGTAAATATAGTGATAAAAATATTACAAGATGGGAAACAAAAATGACAGTTTTTACATTGGTTGGTTTAAATCTATTCAACAAATAAAAATAAAAAAGATTGGATATAAATGTTTTAATGTTTATGTGGGTGTTTGGGTAGTATTTGGCATGCTGAGAAATGTGAAATCATTTCTAACATTAAAACTCATTCTCAAGAATGGTTAGATGTTCATTTGCTAAAAACTTGTAACAAAAATGTCTTACCAATGTTTATTTTGAAATGCTACAAAGCAAACACTGGATGTTTGTAAGCATTACCTAACTGTAGCATTACTAGTAAGCTGTCTATGGAATTTTACTGGTGAGATCTCAACTGTGAACGTCTCACTTTCTAACAGCAATATGTAATTTTAAATTATGACAGATATCATAGATATTATATTTACACAAGTTAAACATTCCAAGTTTTATACTGCATTTATAAGCCATTAATCAAACTGGAGATTATATATATCATTGGAGTAGTTTATCATCTAGCAAATATTTATTTGCATTTCCATCATTTTTTAAATTATTATTTTTTAAATTCTTTTATTAGGGTACAGGGTCCAAATATAATTTCTAATAAGCTTTAAAATTATTAAATGTATGCAAGTACTAAATTATATATGACATTTTTAGATGATGCTATTTCCAGTAACCATTTTCTATTTATGTAATAAAATGTTTGTTTTCTGAATGGATAAAAAATTATATTTTCATAGGCACCTTAATAAGATTAGAAAAATAACTTCATCTTAACAAAAAACTTTTTTGTTTTTAAAGTTACATCTGAAATATATATTGGTTAGGCCATTCAAAAAAACTTTATAAATGTTTACTAACTTGGAGTTAAGTCTACTATTAAACATTCCATTTAAATGAAAACACTTTTTTAAATAATCTAAAATGTTTGGGAATTAATATATTTACATGTTTTTCATCAGTCATTCTTTCATGTTTATTACTTTTTAACTGCCATTTTTAAGTTTTCAGATCAAAAGAATTTATTCTTTTGTTTAAAAAATGTATGCAGTACATTACTTCAAATTATAATTTTCATCAAGTTCTTGGTACAACATCATCTCGGAAATTTTAATTAAGTATAAACTGATGTTTAAAAACTTAAATTTTTAATATTGCTTATGCTATAGATTAAGTTCAGAAAAGAAATATTATTGAAAACATGATTTTGATGTATATACTAATCCTATTATTATTATTATTATTATTATTATTAAATTATATTTATTAGTAATAACACAGGGGAGATATATTTGCACAATTTTCTGGCAAACATTAGGCACCTGTAATAAGATTATTATTTAAGTCTATAATATTTTGAGACATTCAGGCAAAAAAAAAATATTTTTATAATTAGTAAGGCATAGATCTTGTATGGAATGTTAAAATATTTTCATATCTTAGTTTATCATCATCATCATTGTCATCATGTACAAAACATTATGTGATTATATCAGCATATTAAAACATATATGGAAAATTTTAAATGGTTGTCTTCTGTTTCAATACCATTGTAGAGTGGCAAAGACCTTATAAAGAAATTGGTACCAAATATCCCACAGTATACAATTAATAAATACATTTTGAGTTTGAAATTTGATTATGCTGTAATTTGCATTAAACAGACCAAGATCAAACAGATTTACTGGATGCATCTAACAAGGCAGTAGGAACACCAGGAGAAATTGATTGTTGAGAATTAATTGCTACAGAACTTCCAAAGCAATTTCTTTGTTTTCCTCATCTGTAATAAACTGACTCATTAAAATCTAATGATTTTACATTTCTTTAAATTTCCTGATGTAAATGAAAATTTATATTTTCTTCTTTAAAAAAAAAGAGGGGAAAAAAAATGGAGTTTGATCTTACCTATCTCCAAACACAAATTAGTTTTGTATACAGAAAGACAAACACAAGAACAGAAATGTATTGTTTTAATTACAGATATGGCAAATTACCTGCTTAGAAAACAACAAAGCAATGCATGAAAAACAAAAACATGACAAAAGAACAGCAAAAAAACCCATCAATATTTAAATGTTTTATCTGTCTGATATTCACTGGCAAAATAAATATAAAAAAAAAAAAAAAAAAAATATATATATATATAATTTGTCAAAGTACAGTGTCAGCAAAATATTTTAAAATGTGTAATGTGTAAAATATTAGACTTATTCATATGTATATATGTACTGTGTCGGGATAAAACCCAAACTGATTATTAATGTATCTTTATACCCGTCGTATTTTTTCTTAATCATTTTCAGCTAATGATCATAAAACATGTTGTTGTTGTTGTTGTTGTTATTTTCACTATTATAAATTGAAACTGGACACAAAATAATATAGCTTGAACTCACTAGACAATCCAAATAACCCTGTCAACCACATTTTAACATGGAAGTTTGTAATTCATTTATTCTAAAATACCAGTGTATCGCTGGACATTTTGATATTAATTTTTTTTTGTATAATAATATCACTTTGGTTACAGAGAAAAATCTTACAGACATGAACAAACAAAATGTTGTTACTTTAAAGTATAATTTTAAAAACATTTTCTATTATATTTTTTACATATATATATATATATATATATATGTATGTATAAACTGATTATGTAAATTAAAATCTCACATAGTTGCCATTTTATATTAGACTGTGTAATTAACAAAATACAGATGAAACAAGTAATTTGGATTTATCCTAATAAATATCAGGCATCTGTATGTATTGTTAAAGGAAATTTTTTATTAAGATCGGTTACAGTAAAAGTTTTTAATCACTGGTTTCACCTGGGACTACAACGTATGATACAAAACAGTATTACATTTATTACCTGAAAAAATATACATGTATTTTATTACAATTTAGTAAAAGACTGATTAATTTGAGTGTGACTGTATGCTGTGTGTGTCTTTTGTATGTGTGTTGTGTACGTGTGTGTTAAAAAAAAATTAAAAACATTTCAATGACTACATCAAAAGGGGTTAATTAAATATGAACAGTAGATGAATAAAGAAAGATAACTCCTAAATTTCAACTACACACTTTTATGACCAATCAAAAAGAAACTGTAACCCAGAATTAAACATACAAGAGCAGTAACGTGAAAAGTACATCACTGAATGGGTGTCAGCCAAGCTGGTTAAAGAGTTGTTACAAAAGCTATCAAAGTTTGTTGGATGTTTTGCTCTCTGTTTTGTAAAACTACACTTATTTCAATAGTACCTGATTTCTAGACAGATAGATAGATAGCTTTAAACACACCTCAAGCCCAATATATTGTAAATAAAAACATTACACATTTCTAATTTGAAATTATAACTGAAGTATGATATTATGAAAGCAAAAGCAAATTTATATATTAAATTTATATATATGTAACTGGACCAGCCAGCAAGGATGATATACAAGACTAGTTATTAACATTACATGTGTATATATATAATCTAAATAGACAAACTTTACATCACTGGAAAAAGAAGTGGTCAAGGATTTCAAATCTGACCTTGCATGTAGGCATGTTATAAAATTTAATATGTATTTTGTAAACTGGAAATGGAATATCAAATTTCCTGAAACTTGAGTTTTCAAAGTACAAAATAAAATTTCCTTTTGCAATAAAAAATTTTGTTTAGAAAATAACTAAACATTCTCAGGGAAGCAATCAGTAAACACTAGCTTTATTTATTAGTTTTGTCAGACATGTACAATAACAATCTAAATTATCAATCATATTACAATAACAATTACTGTGTATTCTCAGAAAGAACAATTGATTTCACTTAGATCCAATAGCAAAGTACCAAAAAATAAATATTTGTTTTGTTGAGTTATTTAGTTATAGAAACACTGTACATCTTCATTTATATCTGAAAATTATTCTCCTGTATACTTAACAATAAATTCTAATATGGATTCTAGATAGTTTTGCTCTTGTTATTCATTGTTTTAAGCTTAGGTATATTACAAATTCTATTTTAATCCTTTTTCCTGTTTGTCATGACAACGGTGACAATTTCTTTCATTTGTATGGAAAAGAGACTTTCTCTAAACTGTGATGATATTTTACAGTAACTTTAAAATGTGTGATGTCATAGTTTTCTATGCTGGTGAAACATTCTTCTTCTTGGAATTTCGTCAGATAAAAATTATAATGGAGATGATATCGCATATATATAATTTCAGACATAAATATTAGAACTATAATGGTATCGGCTCTAAGAATGACAAAGTTACAAATACTAATTCTTAGTAATAATAACAAGTAAGAAAATACACTATAATGCTTTGTTAAAACAACGATTTAGTTATTTTAAAAACCATTAAACAAGTTTGGCACTTTTATATTTTGTTCCAGTAGTGTTATGAATCAAACATTTAAACAAATAATGTTCACAAATAAATATATAACAGTTATTTTTATAAAAGGGAATGATTAGGTGTAGTATCATACAAAAATATAATATAAAATATAAAAAAAATGTTTTTGTTTTTGGGTTTTTTTAAAAATTTATTTTAATTTTAAATTCCACTTCAATTATTCAATGGTCATGGAATAATTTTTAAAATGTAATAATAACTAACTGTCTCACTAAAATATTTTAACTATGAAATTTAGAAATAAAAAGTTTCGGTTTTTAAAATCAGTAAATTAAATAGTCTTACACAAGTTACAAATAAGAATGTAAAAACAAAACTGTAACAATCAATTGACAATGATTTCAGGAACCAGCGAAACTTCACGATATTTAATAAGAATAGTTAAATAACTTAAAATGTCTACAGTTTCAGAAAACAAAACAAAAACAGACAACCACTTGGGTGATTGTGAAAGAAGCTTTCATTCATGAACGTAGGAGACTTAAAATAAAGGTTACTAAATATAAATATATCTTAAGTTCAGTATGCTGTTTATAACAATGATGCAGTAGTTTATTTTCTTGCCTTATCTCAGATGACACGAGGTAGAAAACTGTTGTTTCTGTAATAGAAAATCCATGGGAATCATCCAGAACTTCCTTTTCTTATGGAATAATGAGCTGCTAGCAGGAATGGTCACTGCACACAAACTGAAACTTGGTCAACAAAACAACGTAACAAAATGCATCTGCTGCAAAACACAGTCAACCAAAATTCATTTCTCCTTGACACATTTGTTCCTGGTGTTAGAAAATGACCTCGTAAAAACAGTCTTATTTTCAAGTCGTTATATTTGAATTCTGCTCTCTAAGCAAATCTTCACAAATCTAAACAAAAGAAAATAAACTTTAATAAAACAATCAGTGAATAAACAGCTTATAAAATACTGATTATTAATATATTTTATCTTCTTCGTTTTAATAGTAAACAATCTTCATAGAAAAATCTAGACTTCACAGATATAAACATTATCTTCTTTAAAAATAAAATAAATAATAAATAAAGCCTCACTTCTATCAAACTATCCAATCCATTCAGATAACCATCTTCATGGTTGCCTAGTTGCCATGGTGATCGGTGATTTAAAACCATTCCTGCTTCTACTGGAATTGTTTTGGCAAAGTCTATCATCCAAACACCTGATTTATCATTTTTGTCATACATAATAAGCAGTGAACTTCCAATAATCTAAAATAAACATACAAAATTAAATGTATCATTAAATGAATCAGTTCACACATCCAAGATTTTTATGATTTTTTTTTTTTTATCTTTGAATTTATATGCACAGACTTTTGAAAATTTCATATCATTTTTTATTTTTTTTTGGTAGATTTTTAATAATGGAGAAAATTTAAGTTTTGGCTTTAATTTGATAAATTAGTATTCTACAGCACAAAGGAATAGCCTATAATATAATTACTATGTTTGTTTTCACTGAAACTACAAGTACTTGTAACTTAATTTTTCATTAATAATATTTACCTCATGTGTAGTGAAAAACTGTGAACTTTCAAATCTATGTCTTATATCACAGAGACGATGATATATTGCTGGCAATGCTTTGCTTGACCCTAAAAACTGTGTGATAACTTTTGCTACCTAAAAAGGAAACAAAAAACTCCTTGATTACATTTTAAAAAGTGAAAAGATTACAAAAAAAGTGTCTACAAAGTTTAAGTGCCAAACATTTAACTAGAAATACACAGCAGATATTCATTATACAAGTAGACTTTTCAAAATCACTTTTGTGTATAATCATGAAAATTGCAGTGATCTATTCTAAAATGATTTTACTGAAAATAATCCATTTCCCTGTGTTTCACAAATTTAATTTGTTTTACATATTTGCTTCTACAATTACCATGAAGGAAAAAAAAATATTATAGATAAAAATATTTTTGATTTTACTCTGAAATATGACTGTGAATAGTATAATTACATTTGTTTTCACTAGTTATATAATGGAATACACCAAAGAACAGTAACTATAGATCAAAGTTTAAAAAAAAAAAATTATTAAAATTAAAATACCTGCTCCTTGGTTTTAACTTTCTTTAGATTTGTGTTTGGCATTTCACCAGCTCTCTGTAATAATAAAAACACTTATTTTGGAACACTTACATAACTTTAAAATCAATTATTAAAAGAAAAAAATTGAACTGTCCAGCATCAGCAACTCACATATGAACCATACCTGAGTTTTGTGAATTGTAACTTATCACAGATATAGAATGTTTTTGTATTTTGAAACTGTTTTACCATGGCAGTTCATCTGGACTTTGAAAATAAAGAATTTGCAAAAAAAAAAAAATAAAAAAAATAAAAAAAATAAAAAAAATATATCTATATATATATTTTAAATACTCTATTTTACTGTTACAACATATATATTAAACAAAATGTTACTGAATAAATGACCAATAGACAAGAAACATGGTTCTAAGAAATGCTATGTAAAAGTAAAGAACACCATTCTCAGTATTTCTTACAGTACTTACCCTAATGCCTTCAATTCTAAAACCTAAATCTGCTGTTGAACTTTCTTGCTCACGAAACTGAAAATCAAGAAACAAATTTTGTTAGCAAAGTAAAAATTATCATCTGTGTTTGAAATTTATGAATAAACCAGCTGAAAAAAAAACAAATTTAGGTTTATTATTATTATTACATTTTGTATGGATGTTGTTGTATCTATATACAGGATTTAGTTAATTAATATATAGTTGTTGTTATTTTAATTACTTGGAAGAAATTTAAAAACTTAAATTTTAAATTGAAAAGAATTATCAAGCTTCAAAATAACTGTTTCTTTGTATACTTCCTAATTATAAACCAGTATAAACCAAATCTAAATAGGTTTATAATTAAGTGTCAGATGGACAGATATCTGTTTTAAAACACACCTGCATATATCTGAGTTTGGTGATTGCCTGGTTTTGTCGTTCCTCTGCTGTGGGAGCATTAGGGTCTAAGGCCACCATCTTCTCATACAAATCTTTACGTAGTACTGGATTTTTCACTTCAGATTCAAGAAATGTTCTGCAAATGTAAAAAGTTATGAAGCTATTTTCTTTCTCTTTCTACATTTCTACTAATATATATCATGCAAAGTTAATAAGAAATGTTTTCTTCATTTTTAGTAAACCCGATAATATGATCATAACACATATAAATATTTTGCAGAAATCAAAATAATTATTATTAGTTGCTAATTAGATACATTGTCACAAAGAAATGTCCCTACTGATATGGTACAACAGAACAAAATGTGTTTAGAATTTAAAATGCACGGACATGTTATAACATTATTAGAAATTAACAATAGACATGTATGAAAAACTATGGCTGATTTCTGAAAATATAAATCTTTTTTGAAAGCCAAGTAAAGGCCTAAAGGGCTAATAAAATTTATTTGATAAAACTAGAGATTGTGTAAGCAGAATTATCTTTATTGTGCATTAAAAAAGAAGAATGGACATCTTTATTTCTAATAAATGAAATAAAAGTTGAATGAAACTAGGCTATCTTTGGTAACATTTAACAAAGAACAAAGCTATACATTAATAGTGAAATACAGTTCATAATAATCAAATCAATTTTACCTTTTGCCCATTTTGATATCCATAATATTAGGATCAGTAAAATGCTGTAAAAGATCCTCAATTTCTATAAAATCTGACAGCTGTTAAGATAAAAAATATGATTGATGTTTTTTGGACCTCAGCTACATGTAATTTCTTTCCAGATCAGTTTCTATATGGCTTGAATCCATAATTGTAATGGAGAATCTAAATCATTATGATTTTAAATAGCAACATTATCTACCCAAACAGTTAAGAATAATTAATTTTCCTCTAGAAAATATTTTTTCCTTTTTCTCTTAATAAATGCACAAAAACAGGGAAAAAAATATATATAGCCAATCTCTGAAAAATTTTAAAATGACAGAAAGTGAAAAAGGAGTACAACCCCAGTTAAAAGTAATCTTTAATTAAAAATATTTTGTTGTTGCCAAGGATACATTCAGAATTGTATTCTACTTCTCTGTAGAAACATGGAATGATGCTGTCAGTGTTTGGATCATCCATTAAAGCTTCATATGCCTTTGTCTCATAGTTTTCTTTGGCTATGCGTTTTTTCCATATTGTATTTGGTCCTGCAGGAGCAAAGGAGCCTAAAATATAATTCAATAAACAAATCTTCAAATAACAGTTTTATAATAATACTTCATAGCAGCCTTTATCCATGTAATAACTGTGTTCAAATAATGTTGCATAATATTTAATAAATATTCACATCATTGAATATAAATGGGGTAGGTTTTTGAAAACGTTAACAATTAAATAACATTATCTCTCTGTCTCTCTCTATCTTTCTCACACACACACACACACACACACACACATATGTAATTTATATATATTATCTAATTTAGATTATTAATAAATACATACAAAAACATAAACATACATACACTCACACACATAAACATACATACACTCACACATATAAATATACATTCACAAACAGCCAAATGCACTATCTGCTGAGTCTGTCGGAAAGAACCACTGACATATGTACAATCAAAGTACGTAAGTCCTTGATTTTAGGTGGATCTTGCAGCATGACAGCTTTTAGATATTCCATCCCTCCTCAGTTTGATCTAACGGCAAAATGGCAAGAGCATCCCTCATATAACAGAACAGGCAAAATTCAGCTTCGGCCATGTAGTGTGGACCCAAGCCTAAGTCCTGAACCTTAGGCCAGGTGCTTTGTGTCAGAAGATAGAAGAATCCCTTATTTGTAACCAAAGACAGCAAGGACAGCTCGCAGTACACCATCCTCAAATTCCTCTATCCTAATCTGTAAGCTAAACCCAAGCTAGACTCAATGTGAAGATTCTTTCTTTAATCAATAAGCTTAACAATTACCACATGCAAACCATGATGCCACATTCAGTACTCTACAAACCCTTACATTTTATGACCTTTGTTCCTGTGACTTTTTTTCCAGTCACCACATTTAAACACCATTAATTCTTTTGTTTTAATGCATTACAAGCACTGTGACAGATGTCTAGCTAACAATAATTGTTACCTGGGTGTCCAGCCAGCTGTATCCAGGCATTCTTCCTGTTCTTCAGCAGAGCATCACTAGCTGGAGCTGTCAGATCAAGGGCAGACTGAAATAAAAATTAATGTTTACTTAGCACTGATAAAACAAAGAAATGTGACAAATGGTTTTTATTAAAAACTCAAATAAACTAATAATATAAACTAATAAGAATATAGTTTTGGTAAAAAGTCCTTTAATTTTCAATTTTAGTCTTTCAGTTTATAACAAATACATCAATTTCAAAAAACTTAATTATTATTATTTTTAATATAATTAATGAATTAATTAATTAGTCTAAGACTTTTTAGCTACCATGGATAGACAGTGTCATTACAAAACTCCAAATGATTATGCAATTCAAAAAATATTTAAAAATCAAAAATGTTAGTTTTATTTAGGAACAGAAATAATTTCAGTGCATTTATAGAAATACAGAATTAAAGAAAGATTTATGTGAAATATATATATATATATACAGTTTCCTGATTCTATTAACTCCATTCTCCTTTTTTTGTGAAGAAATGTTTTACATGCTGGAACTGTTTAAGGTAAATTATGCCAATGTTATTATATGGATAATACAATATGTGAACATATTCTAGATAGCAAATTACACATCATTGTTGAAGTCTCTTGTTTAATTTTATATTAAATTCTTTGTGCTTATTTTTTCTGATACAAAACTATAAAAGAATACATTATTTCATAAAAATATTACTATTTGTAAAATGGTGACAAACATAAATCTCTATACAGTCTCAATCATACAACTGTTATTAATACATTACAGTGAAAACAATCAGATTAAGATATTTATCTGTGAACCAGATTTTGAAAAGCAGTAGAATTTGGTGCATACATGCATTTCAACCATATCACAAAAAGTGTTCGTAAGACTGGATTGGTTGCGATCTGAAGAAAATTTCTATTGATTCATATAAACTGTGTCTTTAAACAATTCTAGGAAAAAAGTCACAATTTTTATTAAAATTAAGAAATATATTAGAAATGAAAGATAGATGAAACACATGTTCTTTGATTTTAATGTTGGTGGATGAAATTCTGCCAGTGTCGCAAACTGTGGTCCTCAAGCCAGTCTCTGTAAGTCTGTTATCATTGAACCTCGACAATTACAACTAGATCTTTTGATGCATTTCCACCACAATTTTGTTTTGCAAGTTGCATGTTTGGTATACATGAACCCCTCATAACAGATTTTGTTCCGACCCTTATTGCTATGAATAACTTCCATATTAAACATACTTCTGATACAAGAGCAAGATAGAGAATATATAGTGAATAACACATTTTAACCAGGGACATTTTATAAATCAATAGGCAGCCCTTAGTTTAAATCTATCCTAATCAGTAAGCTAACCCAAGCTAGACCCATTATGAAGTCCATTTCTTTAATCTAGCCTAATCAATAAGCTTAAAAATTACCCCATGTATAATACTATGATGCCACATTCAATACGCTACAAACCCATATATTTTGTGACTTTTTTTCCTATGATGTTTTTCCTCTACTAGATTATGACTTTTTTCCAGTCATTTTTTAAACAACCCCCACCCAACAGGAAATTACAAACATATGTATTTCATTTACCAGCCAACAGAATAATTAGCAAGATATTAAATAACATGTGTGGCATGAGTATCAACTGAATTTTAAAAATTTGTGGTGTGTACAAATGAAGGATAATTTGATCAGTCAGTATCATCTGTGGTCGCTTTGGCTGAGCTATTTTCCTCTTTTGTTAGAAATTTCACCTGATTCATCTAAAATGTGCCTTGTCATTTTATCTAACACCATTCACACCATCACTCATCTTTCAGAAGATCTATGTATTTTCAATTGCAGTTGATGTTTGCTGCATTGCAATAGAGTGTCAAATGAAGTTTTACCTCTTTGAAAACCAAAATATGATGAACAGTCACTGCTAATTATCAACTTAACAACAACAACCACAACAACAACAATAAAGTAAAATAAAATTATAATAAAAGACCAAACAACAAAAAACAAAATAAATAATAATAATAATAATAATAATTTATATATATATTTTAATTTAAAATTTTTAAAATAAATTAAATTCATCCTTTTTCATTGCATATATTTCCCATCATTCCAGATAGCTACAAATTTACAATGTTCTCAGCCCCTTTACCCAACCAAATGACGCCCATAAAATGATACAGACACAAGTGACTTGGACACTATTGAACGAAACAACATATAAACATACCAGAGCTAGCAAGTTGGCGAATGAGGATACGTTGATTGGCTTTTTGCAATTAGTATTATGATTATTTGGGTAACACTGTACTGCTGGTGGTTTGGGTGTCCGTGAACATCGTTTGCACAAACTCGATTTTTGGCTTCTGCTCGTAATTTTTATGACATCTTCCTCTGCGCTAAGCCGGCGACCTTCTTTGAAGACACAGAAGGAACATTTTTCATATTTTCTCCATGCTGGGAATCTAGACATGTGATGAAGTTTGCAGCTGTGAGTTGGATGTTGCTGTGAACCGGTATCTATATCTGTCAGTAAAATGTTTGACAACTGTTTACTTTGACTGTCAGCAATTTCCTTATTGTTTTCCTTTCGGCTATGTTCACCGTAACTTTCCACCATTTTTAGATGTTCACGTTCTTGGTTTGTCTGCTTTCTTGATCGTCTGCTATATGACACAGCTTTAACTTCCGAAATTCCAGACGATATATGATCACTGTGAATACAACCCATGATTGTCACAATTCACTTTTCAAACAAGAAATTGTAACAGGAATTGTTTTTCCTTGCTTCGAACAATTGCATTTAAAACAATGTTTTCTCTTCCTGAATCATTTTATAGCCTCTTTTGTTGTTTTAGCTTTAAAAGAAAAAAAGAGAAAAAGTAGAAAACGAAATCACCAATTTTATCTCCTTTTCGAAATGGTCGTAAATTCACGATTCAATAATTTTACGCTATCAAACTTGCAGTACAATCTACTAAAACTCCTCAGTTAGAAAACAAAAAAGAAAACAAGTTGTAATGTCATCAACGTGTGGAAAATGTCAGTAATGTGATGAACACGAACAAATTCCGCTAATAGCCGTGATGCACGACACTTGATGTTTACAGAAGAATGCCCATTAACCTATTTTTCAATTTAGAACATAATTACGTAACAGAAATCTATTCATATTCAGTCCCAACCTCAAAACAGAGTTGTCTGTAATTACAACATCAGGTCCGTAACTTTATCTTAATATCCTTTCATGACCCTCCTGTGACGACGCAAAGCAGGACTGGTGACCTAAATCCCAATTAATGTAAACTCGTAGTTTTCGAGCGATTACGGTTTTCGAGCGATTACGAACAATGGTACATTTGTGTCGTATAAAATTAGCATTCAGTGTGGGCGATTTTACACATTTTATGAAAGGATTGGTTATATAATATATAAATACGATATCAATTTGAATTATTTTTTAAAGGTTGCTATTCCTGAATAATCATCGATCTTCAGCAACTAGTCAGCAAATAATTTAAAAAAAAAAAAAAAGTAATATTACACATTACTATAACAGAAATTTTAATCAATAATAATACTAAGAGGAAACATAAATAGCAAATCCAAGTATGCCTTGTAACCTTTCACACTGCACTGTCATTTTTTTTTTTCATTTCGCGTCTAGATCTGTATTTAATTACATTCTATAGTTTCTGACAACCCCTCTCGGACTAATTAGAAAGATGTTTAAACACACACACACACACACACACACACACACACACACACACACACACACTAACATGTATACATACAGTAAATAATACTGCAGTTCCTTTCTCTAATATTAATCTGCATTTGGCCAGACAACCCAACACATACATTGCTGACCCTTTACTGGTTATTGGGATGTTATAAAATGTTGGTATAAATATATAACCTAATCGGAAATCATTTACAATAATTCTTGTATAACTGTAATTTGTTTTTAAACTAAGGTTGCACCAAACTGCTTAGGCATGTCAACGAAAAAAAAACAAAAAAACAAATGCTCCAAAACAATGAAACATGAATAAATAAGGCAAGTTAAACGCAAATAAAAACTGAGAGAGAGAGAGAGAGAGAGAGAGAGAGAGAGAGAGAGAGAGAGAGAGAGAGAGAGAGAGAGAGAGAGAGCAAACGTATAGTATCAAATTTCAAATTATTCAAATTGATATTTCTCTGTCTAAAAGAAGGAAATGAAGAAGTAGTAAAATGGTCAAAGCCGCGTAAAATAACGCCTATCATCCTTCAAATATTAAATTTGCTTGTGTCTGTTGTCAAAACGTTTGTAGTACGTTACGCACCAAACTCCAGGTTCTTACAGAACTATGTTTACCTGTTTGGGAAATATTATTTTGTTAATGAACAACCATTTGATTATTATTCATATTGCTATTTTTGAATTACCGGATTCGGCAACAAAACACACCAACTGTTAAAACGACCGTAAAATAAAACTATTTGTAACCAGTGTGGTATTTCCCACGTCAATACTCTCACAGTGTGTACACGGATATTACAGGAAACAAACTCATTCTGCTCTTCAGTCAGTAGGTCACATTTCTGGTCAGTATTTAAATACTGCTCTAAATAATTTTAGAAATAACTTTGATTAATTTATTTATTTGGGGAAGATAAGATATAAAAAGTGCAACACCAGCACAGAAAAAGTAGTATAGAATTTTTAATCTAACGGTGTACCAAGGACTATTTTATAGCGCACATACACAATAATAGTCAATATAACAATATTCCATAAAGACAAATATGTTTAAGATACGTACGTGTGTACTACAGAAAACTTACGTTTTGCACCTGACCTTTAAAAACCCATCTTACACTGGTTTTAAAAACAACAGACTAGCATAACGACATAGACGTTATGATTATTTTTTCTGCTGCAGTCAAGTTGCCTTGGTAACAGATTATCACCAAGTCTTTGGTACATATGCTCGTGTGAAATTGATTTTCTACATGTTGCTTATGTGTATTCAGATGGAATTTTACATGTGTTTGACGTCTTAAAGATGTTAATGATGCTTTTACACTGGATGAGTCTTTATATGAACTATTCGAAAATAGACCAACAAAAATTACCACATGAAATAATTACCGTGAAAGAAAATAAATTAAAGTCACTGCTATATCTTTAGAATAAACTTTCTTACATTTCTTACACTCGTGATAAAAACAGTGTGTGTGTGTATGTTTCTTATAATTACAGTGTATAAATTCACGTACTGCATATCTGACAATAAAAAATAACCAGGGGAAAATGATATTCTAAGAACGTCTTATCACAGAGTATGATGTAGCATATGCCAAAGTTATCAAAAAGAAACAAATTTAGATATAATTATATAAATATATTAAATATATAATTATATAAATATATTAAATATATAATTATATAAATATATAAATATATATATATATATATATATATATATATATATATATATATACGTTAAAAAACAATAATAAAAAAAATAATAATAAAAATGAAATGTGCAATACTTGTCAAAGAAGAAGAAAAAGCAAAAACAAAAAGAGAAAAAAAAAATACAGTAAAGGGTGTGTTAAACATAGTACTGTATCCAAACGTAAAGGAGCTGACATGTGCACGTTTGTACTAAATGACTTTCATACTCTTGACAACCACTTTATCCACGGTCATTCCAGCTTTCTTATCAACATCATTTTATCTGGTTATGTTAATATCAATACATATTTTAAAACAATACAGCAGTTGATTAAATAATTAATAAATACATCTGTGAAAAATATTGACTTTTCCTGGCAGACTGTGCTATCACATTCCATTATAATTAAATGTTTTTGATACCACGTCTTGACGTCATAACATATCTTAACTGTAGACGTTATTATTATTTTTCAAATCCATTACAAACGTGAACTGTAGATGTTTGGATAAGGACATAAAATGCCAAACATCCGGTATTTATCCAGAGATAAGATGCAAGAGTACTGAGTTCACGTCAAAATAGAAATAATCAATTTTTTTTTTAAAAAGAAGATTCGATAAATTATGATCACACCTAACTTTTCGTTGAAAGTAGATTAATAATAACCCGATCTGTGGATGTGTGGGTTTGAGAGAGAGAGAGAGAGAGAGAGAGAGAGAGAGAGAGAGAGAGAGAGAGAGAGAGAGAGAGAGAGAGAGAGATTTTAAAGAACAGAGGCTGTCAATAATACTCGTTACTAATGAACTTTATGAAACTCTTTTCATATAACAAAGATAAAGACAAATGATAAATAAAATGAAACATACCAGTTTACAACGCATTGTCTTTCCCATCACTTAAATTCACGTCTGTGATTCAGTTGAAAAAAGAACCAACACCTATATTAACGTACATAAGACACGCCTTAAACAATCGCAGCTGAAAACGTGTTCTATTCAATCTGATTTATCTCGTCAACAAAACACTTTTTTGATGTTTTCGATTTTTCTTATTTAAATGAAAATAATTATTTTACTAGTGACTGTATTTTATTTAACGAAATGACGTAATGGTGATTTGTGAATGAAACACCTGTATATAGACTACTCCTAGTGACGTGAATAAAAATAATGTTGATAAAAATACCTGGCTGTGCCCACTGAGTTGTCATTGTGTGTAACAAAGTTACAACGTAGATGGTGACAAACACATTAACTGAGTTAAGAAAAACAGGAAAACCAAAAAAAAAAAAAAAATTAAATTAACAATATTTTAGCTAACTAAACAAATATTTTCTGTCAGTGTTTTATTTATTCACTGAAATCTATGAAAATTTAGCCACTAATATACGTTGCAGAAAGCACAGATAGAAGGGAGGCAACTGAAAATTATATTTATTCACAAATGTCGGTCAATGCTATGCTCCGTACTTTGTAAAAACTATTTATTTTTTCTGTTGTGTTTTATACTTTTTTTAACAGAACACTATCTCGACTACAAAAAGTCAGTTTAATGCTGTATTAGCTGGTTCTCGGTATATAACCAATCTTATGTTTTTCTACGTGAAATACATATTCTGTATGAGTCATGATTGAAAAATTGTTTATTCATTTATTTCGAGTTATTACATACAGTTACATCGATATTAAAGTTTCTTTGATGTTTTGCATATATATACTATTTCACAGTGATTAATTTTCACTCGTAATAATACAAAACAGCTGATCTTTACATTTTCTGTTTCACAAATTATTAACTTTCACTCGTATAATACAAAGCTGATTTTAACATTTTCTATTTCACAGTGATTAACTTACACCCATGTATTACAAACAACTGACTTTTACATTTTGTTTCACAAAGAATTAACTTACTGACGCGATACAAACAGCTTTTATTATATTAGTGTTTTTATTTTTTTTTTTTTATTATTAGGTGTTGTTGTTTGTTTATTTTTTTTTTTTTTTTTTTTTAACTTCACACTGATTAATTCTTAAACGCAATATAAACCACACTTATCTTTTTAAAGGACACAAAAAAAAAGACTTTTCTAACTCACTCTGACTCACTGACGTAATACCTTCTGTTTCATTTTCTACTCAGTTCTTTGTCTCAGCGATGTTCAAACATACTATAATACTCTACATTACATCATTTTAAAACTAACATAAATAAATAAATAAATAAATAAATACATTTTTTGGATGGAATAGGTCACATACTTATTCTCATTAAAAAAAAAAAAAAAAAAGGAAAGCATTTTATAGCATATCACAGCTTCAGCTGCAAAATAAAAGTAAAACAAAAATAAAAAAAAAACGCGGCTAAAGAGTTTGAAGTGGTTTATGTACACTGATATGTATAACAGTAAAATTAAAGTACAAAGCAAATACTAAATCTAATTCAATCCAGGACGTATTTTGTAACAGGCATGACTAGTCCTTTTATCAATGTAAGGATCTAGTAACTAAATATAGACGTCAGTCACGACTTACGACAAAAGAGAAATATTTGCTTCATGTGCTCTACTGGAATAAGAGGTTAAAGGTTAAACAAAGCTACGTCACACACAATTTCATAGTTGATGGCGACACACTTAAAAGGAGATAGAAAGTGAATTTGTAATCAGACTACTATCATTATTTATTTATTTATTTATTTATTTATTTATTTATTTTTGTAGTTGTTGTTGTTATGCGCATTTTTATCTTTATTCTTTTCAGCGTGGACTGTACGATAAAGCCATGACTTGAATTTATGTATCAGATGCTGTATTCAAAGAGAAGAAAAGTAAGAAAGCAAGAAATAAAATTGAATATTATGTTACTATTCTCTTACCTTGTGTGGTGGAAATGAAGTTAGGATCTTGTTACACTGTGAAACTTTGTGAGGTGTTTTGATTCTTTTGATATCCTCCATACCACAACTTAATCACAGTGAATTATCCACATCAAACAAAACAGCACTCACTTCTATCCAAAACATTTCTAAAAACATTATACAAAACAAATAATAATAATAATATTAATAAACAAGGAAAAGAGATGGAAATTTTAATTATTAGGAAATAAAGCATGTCAGAGAGTATTATTTCTTTCAATTAGTTTGGAAATATTAGATATATATATATATATGAAATTACAGAATGAGTTTAAGACCATCACTGTTTACTTGTTTAAAATATAACTATTAAAAATTAAAAAATTAAATAACAATAATAATAATAATAATAATAAAGAAAAGAAAAAAACACCTATCCACAAACAAAATTATTCAGCAAGCAATTATAAGAGAGATTAATAAAAAAAAAAAAAAAAATTCACAAGTACTTATGTACTCACCTACTAAAACAAATCTAGTTATTTATTAAACTGTGAAAGATTTAGTGTATATAAATTAACTATACATTCTCATTAAAAGCAATGAAATTTGACTGACAGATTTTAAAGGGAAAATGAAATTCATTATTGAAAATTGCTGCTTGCTAGAAAATAAAAAACATAAAATTACTGCTGCTACTACTACTACTACTACTACTGTTAATACTACTACCACACATACCTAATGAGAAACCCAGTGAGAATTACAACTATATTACATAATTTATAACTTATGAACAGGTATAACCATTGTGTAATAAAGTTATCCTGTTTAAATATGATTTACACAAGCATTTATATCTGCTGGACACGTTGTTGTCACTGTGTACTTAGAATATTATGAAAAGACTTCTTGAAACTGTCTGACTTTAAACCATAAATAACAGTTATTTGGAGATGTTTTTATTATTTATTTTTTGTTAGGTCATGAATATTTACATTTTATTTAACAACTAGCTATTGAATATGTAAACAACCATTAATTATAATATATATCTTATAAGGCATTTAAAATGTAATATATAAATATTTATTCACTGTCACAGTCACTGATATTTGACAAAGTAACAAATGCTTATTACATCACAGTCATTGGTATTTATTTGACTAAGTAACAAATACTTATTCACTATCACAGTCATTGGTATCTGTCAAAGTAACAAATACTTATTACATCACAGTCATTGGTATTTATTTGACTAAGTAACAAATACTGATTACATCACAGTCATTGGTATTTATTTGACTAAGTAACAAATACTTATTCACTATCACAGTCATTGGTATCTGTCAAAGTAACAAATACTTATTACATCACAGTCATTGGTATTTATTTGACTAAGTAACAAATACTTATTACATCACAGTCATTGGTATTTATTTGACTAAGTAACAAATACTTATTCACTATCACAGTCATTGGTATCTGTCAAAGTAACAAATACTTATTACATCACAGTCATTGGTATTTATTTGACTAAGTAACAAATACTGATTACATCACAGTCATTGGTATTTATTTGACTAAGTAACAAATACTTATTCACTATCACAGTCATTGGTATCTGTCAAAGTAACAAATACTTATTACATCACAGTCATTGGTATTTATTTGACTAAGTAACAAATACTTATTACATCACAGTCATTGGTATTTATTTGACTAAGTAACAAATACTTATTCACTATCACAGTCATTGGTATCTGTCAAAGTAACAAATACTTATTACATCACAGTCATTGGTATTTATTTGACTAAGTAACAAATACTTATTACATCACAGTCATTGGTATTTATTTGACTAAGTAACAAATACTTATTCACTATCACAGTCATTGGTATCTGTCAAAGTAACAAATATGTATTCACTATCACAGTTACTAGTATTTGACAAAGTAACAAATACTTATTCACTATCACAAACAACTGAGAATAAAACCATGAATAAATGCAGCTTCCAAAAATAATAATAAATAAATAAGACCGAAAAAAAAAAAATTAAATAAAATTAAAATTAAAAAGATATAAAGAAAAGAAGATAAATAAGACAAAAAAAATCCATTAAGAAACAATTAATAATAATCATTAAAAAAAAAAAAAAAAAAAAATTTAAAATAAATAAATTAGAAAAAATTCATTAAGAAACAATTAATAATAATCATTAAAAAATATATATATATATAATTTAAAATAAAAAAAGCAGTTAAATTAAGAAATTAATAAATAAATAAATTATTAAAAATAATTGTAAAAATAATTTAACAGGATATTGAAGCATGAAACTAAATGTTCAGTGATTAACTTCAAAGACAGTAACATAAAAAAAAACATTGTTACAGAGTGGTTCTTTCCCAGTGTGATATTACTACCAGTCAGTTATAACACACACACACACACACACACACACACACACACACACAAAACATATATAAAATTACCTTGTTGTTTATCCAGAATACTAGAAGCAAATGAGAAAAAAAGAAAAAATAATTATTTTATTCTAAATGAATTGCTGACATTTCAAAGGGACTTTTTCTTTCTAATTTTACAAATGTAAATTAAATATTCAATGCACAAAGCAGAGCATACAGACAACTTTATAAAGAAATCTCACCCCACATTGTAATAACTTTTATTTAATACAGACTTTAATAAAACAGATTATACAGTTTTGTCCAATAAAAAAAATATATTCACAACACACACACACACACACAAAATGAATACTTTTCTGAACAAATAATTTTTTTATCATTCATTTGCATACTCCACATTGTAGTACCATAACTGACGTCAATTTGAATCTTTGCCAATATTGAATAAAAGAAGTAAAAAACATTATTATTTAAATGATATGATCTAAGTCTAGTTACGTGGAGGTAGAAATAA
Source organism: Chrysomallon squamiferum (assembly GCA_012295275.1). Taxonomy (NCBI): domain Eukaryota; kingdom Metazoa; phylum Mollusca; class Gastropoda; order Neomphalida; family Peltospiridae; genus Chrysomallon; species Chrysomallon squamiferum. The sequence goes on along the minus strand of CM022668.1, from coordinate 1,473,855 downwards.
TACATTATTTTTTAAGCTGACTCAATTTATTGATGTTTGATAGCAATGGGTGTATTCTAAAATGTTTTATAAATTCATAACCTTTAACATTGAACAAAAGCAATAATACAGCTTAATGGATTAATCAGTACAATACAATAATACAGTGTGTTGTATTTAAGACAGGACAAAAAAGGAAAGAAGAAAAAACTAATTTTAACAATTTTTAGTCTGTTTTTATATATAAACCTAATATACTTGCTATATTCCTGACATTACATGATACACACACACTGTCTTACTGGTAAAACAATATTTTAACATAATAATAAATATCAAGGTTTATAGTGTTTTTAATATTTATTTAGCCATTTGTTTTTGTTTTTTTTACCAATAACTGAAACAATTTCATACTGTTAAATAAGCAGACTTTTTGTTTTTTACATGCATAAAGAACTGAGCATAAAACCATGAATAAATGCAGCTTCCAAAAATAATGATAAATAAATAAGAAAATTTCCATTAAGAAACAATCAATAATAATCATTAAAACAAAAAAATTAAAATTAAAAAGAAATAAAGAAAAGAAGATAAATAATTATAATTTTTTTTAGTTAATTTAAAATTGTACTTTATATTGTAGAACTTAAACAGTAGATTGTAAATTATTTTATTTTTCATTTTATTATTATTTAGAATTTATTTATTTTATATTGTTCTTTACAAAAAAGTGTAGATTATTTACATTTTATGTATTTCATTTATTATCCTTTGACTGTATTGATGTGCACACTTAGAAAACCATCCTTATTTCTTGTTTTCACTATATAATAACATTCATTAGAAGAAAAAACAATATATATATATATATATTTCTCAAGAAATAATCAAACCAAAATTAAACAAATAATTGATGTCTGCAGAATAGTAGAACAAAATGAACAGCCTATGAAAATTTCACTCTTCCTAACTTCTCTCTTCTACTTTTCCTAAATATTATTCATTTCAAACCTGTTTTATTTTATGTTAATCTGTTGACATAAAAAAGATGAGCAAACATAAAACACATTTAATATTTTCTAATTGCAACAGTCAGTTACCAAGTCAACACATATTGATGGAAGTGACCACAGACTGACAATGAATATAGTTAAGGAAAAAAAAGGAACATAGTTAATGAACAAGAATTTACCAAAAATAGCATCATGCAAAGAAAAGGAATATATTCCAACATGAACTTAAAAACTGATTGAAGATGCTAAAAGAATTTGAGGAAATTTAATACCTTTGTAAAAACATCACAGACATTAATTGTCAAAAATGATCATATGATAAAATGCACATATAACAGTAATTTTACAAGTTATTTGAAAAAGTACTTTGAATGATAATAAATATTTGTTTTTAAATAATTTAAATATTATTGACATTTTGAAGTATCTATTTTTATTTTTGAAATAAAATTTTAAAATCATTTTAATATCATTAATTGAATAGTTGATCACACCAGTCTCTATATCTATAATTATTTTGTTACCTTTGTGATTCCAGTCCAGTTCCAAAGGCTAAACTGCTTCATTGTTGATCAATCAGTGTATTTTATCAATATCATTATCATTATTTGATTAATTTACACCTAGCCTTTTACAGCCAATAATATTTTTATGTGACTTTTTTGCAAATAAAATTAATAATAATTTATAAATAATTATCAATATTATTAAATTTAATACTCAGAAAAATGGCAGCTGCATATTTTAGTACTATATTCCAAGTATGTATTTTTTGTGTGTTTGGGTATGCAAACTGCAACACCTCTAACCTCTGACCTCGACCTTACACTTTCTGATAACCGTAAATTGGGTCTATAAAAAGTGTTCATGAGGTATATTAAACTCCTATAATATTGTTGTTACATTTATCAAATATCACTAATATGATTATTATAATTTATCATCAAATATATAATTTAAACTTTGATCTGGATTCTACGTCTTATCGTAAACTAGATTGGAGATTTGGCGGGATATTTAGTACACGAAAACAATAATAGTCACATGTTTTAAACACTGCAGTAATTTATACGTATAGATAATAATAGAATGAATGAAAATATGAACAAATATGATGCAGAGGAGTTGCCAGATTTGCTACCATCATATTATAAACGCCTTTTCCCCTACGGTCCTTATTACAGATGGCTGCATTACGGAGGCAGTAAGTAATAAACTTTTGACAGCAAATTGAAACTGAAATTATCATTATTTAATTTATTTCATCTATACTTCGAATAAATAAATGTATGATGTTATAATAACAGTTATATAGATTATAATTCTTTAACTGATATGTTTTCTCATAGCTATTTCATATGTTTAATTTCTGTCATTACAAAACAACAACAATTAATTATTAATATAATAATTATAATTACTAAATTAGTTAATACTTAATATTATTACCAAGACTGCTTCACCAACTTTCTTTCTAGTTTTGCTACTGTCCTCTTGTATGACTGGTGAAAAAATAAATAACTGATGTCGTGTTTTTTGCCATTACTAATGGTTAACAGTTAATACTAATAATAGTGTGTAAGTGTTTGAGTATTAGCAATATCCATGATCATCTAACATCAGTATCTGGTTATCAGTTTCAATGTTTATTTTTTTTTTTTTTTTTTTTTTTTTTTTTTTTTCCATAGTTTTTTGTAGTTTATATATAAAAGTGTATAATACTATAAACAAATTCATTGTTGCCAAACTAGTCAAAAGAACAATTTTTCCAATACTACCTCTTTTAATTGATGTATGTGCAGAATATTTTCTTGTAACCAAAACAAATCAAGTGAGCAGTAATAATCTATTTTTGGAAGAGTAAATATCTTTTTTCTTTCACTGTTCCAACTAATAAAAATAAATTTGATTTTATGTTTCAGTTCCAAAACACTACTTTTCAAATCGAGAATTTTCCTTCACACTGAAGGATGATGTGTATATCCGATACCAGTCATTTTCTGACCAGCAAGAACTAGAAACAGAAATACAAAAAAGATGTCCATACAAGATTGACATTGGGGCTGTATTTTCTCACAAAGTAAGTAGAAATTAATGAGTGTACTGTTATTATTTTATTTTTTCTTCAACCCTTAATAAATTGATAACAACAAAAGTATACAGTTTTTAAATATCTCGATGTTGTTGTTTTTCTGTAGTTGTATTCAGAATAATCCAATTTGTTCTAAAAATTCTTCTGGTCAGAAAATTCCAGTGTCTGTCAGTGACAAGCACCATGATGTCAAAGTAGAACAGGTTAAACAGCTGTTATGAAACACTCTTGTTTTACTGTCACTTTTGTTATGAGTGATGATGACAGGTTGCCAAAAACAGTAAAATAATAAGTTGGAAAATTCATATTTAACTATTTAACTAAATAGGAGCAGTTCTTATTTTTATCTATTGTGTGTACATTTATATTTTAAAAAATAATACCAGAACCAACAAGTTTGTCTGGGAAAGTAAAACTGCATTTAAATATAACACTGAATATAACACTGTGAAGGTGTATTTATTAAAATCAGTATCATTCTGAGGTCAAGATAATTTTTTAAAAAAAATCATAATACATTCTGGTTAACATTTCCATTGTTATTAAACAAATACTATGTATATTTTGTGAAAGTGATTTCATATACTCTAATTTCAGTTCCTTCTTTCTTTTGAAAGTAAATATTTTTTATAATTTTGAAAAATAGTTCTAAAAGTAACATAATAAATATTAAGAAAGTAGAGGAATGTTTTGCATTCTTTGATTTCAGCCTAAAGATCACAAGACAGTTAAAACTGCTGCACTTCATGCGCAGGAAAAGGAGCTGGTGTTTGACATTGACATGACAGATTATGATGATGTCAGAAACTGCTGCTCGTAAATAATCTTTTGCTAATATTTAAAAAGAAAAACATAAATAATTAAATACATTGTGTGTGTATTGCATCTATATTTGGTCTTAAAATGCTTGTGTCTGTCACAACTAAAATGAATTGTAAATAACTTTTTCTTATTCTATTTTTATTTTATTTTTTTTGTTGGTAAAATGTAAAACTAATAATTATGATGTAACATTATTAGATAAATATTAATTAAGTAATTTTATTTTTTAATTATTTTTTTTTACTTTATTTGTTTATTTTATTTCTGTATTTATTTATTTATGTGGAAGTTTATTTGTTCAAAATATTTATTTTTATTTAATTTATAATTTTTTTATTTTATTTTATTTTTTTACTACTTAGTGGTGCCGACATTTGTGAATTATGTTGGCCTTTGATGAAAATGGCTGTTAAAATTTTGGACTCTGCTTTACAAGGTATGTAGAACATAATTAGTTAAATTAAAATGTTGGAAAAATATTTAGTCTCAGTTGTGTTGACATGTATCATTTTTAAAAAAGAAATAGATTGTATTGTAGTGATTGTGATCAGATATTTTTTCTTCAGCAGCAAACCAAACACTTATGGAATTTTTGTTTTTGATTTTTACAGAAGATTTTGGATATGAACACTTGCTCTGGGTTTACTCTGGGCGGCGAGGTGTTCACTGCTGGGTTTGTGATGAAGGAGCCAGAAAATTATCTCAAAGTGCAAGATCAGCTATTGCTGAATATCTTACTGTTGTCAAGGTTAGGGATTAAAGTCTGCAGTTATTTTACTGATTTAAAATTTGGTGAAATTTGTTTTATGTATTTGATATAATACAATTAATTTCATTTTTGGATGGTTGCTTTTGTGTAAAATATGGATAAGAAAGGAATTAGTAGGATTTACCATCCTCTGTTGAATTATTTATGACAATTACTTGAGCTGATAAACTTTCATTCAGCAGGTTTATTTATTCAGTACTCCTTTAAAACTTTAAAAAAAAAAAATCATGTGACCAGATATCTGTGTTTACAGTGTCATGAAAAACACAGTATTAAGACTCCCAACAACAAAAAAAGGAAGCCAAATAACAGATTCAATGGCATACATAAATCATTTGATTGAAATGAAATAAAACACATTCAAGTAATATTACAAATATATCTGTAATAATCCAAAGTAGCACATTAACTCAGTGTGTATGATAATCCTGATTAGAGACAATTAATCTGTATTAGGTGGCATTTGTAAAGCAGGAATGCTTACAGATTAAGGTTTCTGGTGATAACATTAATTTTAAATGTTGAATTAATTCTCATAGTATTTATTAAATGAATAATGATTTCAAAATAGATAAAAGGGATATTTTCAGAGTGATATAGTTTAGGAAAGGGAACTGTGTAACAGTATGACTATTTATCTCTTTATTTAGTTAGATGTGTTAACATAATTTCTGCATAATACCTTGCTTAACCCATTTTATGTCAGTGCATGCCATACTGTGCACTCACATTAATCATTGTTACAAATGCCACAGTATGTAAACCTTTTTTATTTTTAATGATTCCTCTTTGATAATATCTAAAATCTCCATCTGCCCATTTTTAGAATTTTCAAAAGTGGGGAGAAATAAATAACTAAAATGATCCCATGGGTTAATCTGAAACTAACTGATGTGAAATATTAAAATGATGTTAAATTGTTCCTAGGGTGGAGATAATCAAGCAAAGAAGGTTACTCTAGATGAACGCATGCACCCACATGTCAGGTAAGATAAGGACTTTCTAAAATATAACTTTAATGCTATCTTTCCACCCAGTACTCATAATTTAGCTATATAAACTAAAGTTTTAAGTACAATTTTAAAATTAGATTTTTCTCAACTTTCAGTCGGTCTTTTGACATTATTGAAGAATACTTCACAGATTATGCAGTAAGAAAACAAGATATTTTGGAGAATGAAGAAAAGTGGGTGAAGCTGTTAAGTCTAATTCCAGACCAAGATATCCTTTCTTTCTGTTTGTCAGAATTAGCAATGAATATCTATCATCTGTAATACTTTTACTAACTGATATAACAGTTAAAGTTTATACTGATCTATAATGACTGTAATTACAGTATATTGACTTAAACAACCTGTGAAGTTTCACCAATCTGACACAAGCCTGTAAAACAAAAGTATGTCATCAACAACAACATTAGCACAGTTCATGTCTGCATTGTAAACAAAACACAGATTTACAAACTTAATTTAAAATGTTTTTTATACACTATTTTATTAATTTTGGTAGTAAATTGTTTTTATGTTGTTCTTTTTAAAACCTTTATTTAAATTAATACAGGATGTAAACATAGTGTAAAACAGTGATTCCCAAAGTGTGGCACACACTCTAAAGGGGGGGCAATTTGAAAGTGATATAATATGACCACATGTCAGTTATACTTTGTCTATACGTTATCATGTATCTGGCAGTACCTACAAACAGTTTGCCTAATCTTTATCTTTATTTAATTAAAGGATTTCTACTTTATATTACAGTAATTACACTTTCATAAAACTCAGTTTGTTTTTATGTCAAAGGGCGGACATAAACATTTTTAAGATGGGAACCACTGGTGTAAAGTAAATGTGAGCCTTCAGAGTATAAAAGTTTTAAATTTGGAAATGATTGTACAGTGGATGTTAAAAATAAACGGACATTGTCCACAATGATAAAACTTTTTTTTTTTTTTTATATAACATTTGAATGGTATTATTCTTTTTAATAAACTGATTTATTAAAAATTTGTACACACCAACACGATTTTCTTTAACTGTTGTCACATCTGCGTACAAAACTAACACAGGATTTTACAACTGTTGGCAAGAATTCAAGTACAAGATGGGTTATTTTAAAACAGAGAATCAATGAATGTCAATCAATGGTAATTTTAGTTTCATTAGTTATTTCTTTATTTCCTAATAATAATAATATGAAGTTTGGAGGAGAGAAACATAACTTATTTTTGTTCTTAGATTTAAAAAAAGTTCAAGCAGGACTAATATGTCACTGTATACAGACAGGGATAATTTTATTATTTTCAAAACACAGATATAATGTATAAGAACAAAATTTAAAAAAATGAAACAGTCCTGTACATAATTACTTTTTTAACATTTTTGTAACAATTTATTATTTATGTAAAGAACATTTGCACAGTAGAAAAATGTACATTTCAGAGTGTTTATAAGAAGAGCAGAATGGCTGTTCATGAGATAATGTTGCAATTCTGTTATCCAAGACTTGATGTCAATGTAAGCAAGGGAGTTAATCATTTACTGAAGAGTCCATTTTGTGTCCACCCCAAGACAGGCGAGTTTGAACTGTTCTCATAAAAGAAATGGTGTCATGCTATTTATTTTTCCCAAAAAAAATGCACTTTTTTTTTCTTTTTTTTTCTTTCTATTTAGATGTAATGTAAGTATTTCACATTATTTTTAAACTAGACTGGTACAGCAAGAACAATGTACACTTTGTAAATTATATGTCTGTGTATGTTAAAGTATTATATACTGAAGATGATTGTTTATTTGTTAAAAAATATTTGAATTACTTGAACAATTCCAACTTGTATGAAATATTTACATAGGTTCTGTGTTTTAAAATATACTGTTTTATTGCAGGTCGTGTTTGTGTTCCATTTGATCAGGATAATGTTGACTCATTTGACCCTGCTTCAGTACCAACGATTAGGTGTGATGTTACTTTAAACTTTACATAATATGAACTTCCCTTTGATTTCCTGGCATCCTTAGTTTCAAACCATTGGAAAAAAATGATAACAAATAATAATCTATTACAAAAAAAAAAGATATTGCCAGAAAAAAAAAAAAAATTTAAATACACGTATTTTTTCTTTCATTGGAAAACTAAATATAGATTTTTGAATTTTTGCTAATAATTCACTCACTCATGTTTGTTTTTATTTCTTAATACCAGTGAGTTATGATTGTCAGAGTTGGCTGATTTTTAAGTAATACGTGTATTTCCATCAAAAAAGCAATCTGAATTACACTGTAGAAAGAAAAGAAAATAAACAAATATCAATAAACTTCCTGGTTTTGTTTCTGTTTCAAGCTTGAATGCTTGACACTTATCATCAGTCAGTAATCTTACTATTTGTTTTGTTTCAGTAACTTGTTAGAGGAACTGAACAGCATGGAGACCAGTACATCAAAAATTAAGGGTAACAAGATATTAGTATTTTACATTTTTACATTATTCTCAGTATATTTCAGTGCTCTCAAAATAATCTTGAAATGAACCTCATTTAATTAGTCTTTAATTTTTATTATGATTATTAATATATTTCTTTTAAGAAAGAAAAATGAAAATGATATAACATAAATATACCTGAAATGCTGCATTAATGGACTTTATCCTTTTTAAAAATAGTAGTTTTGAAATCAGACAAAAGCCAACACTTGGAAAACTGGCTGGTATAGATGGTTGACTGAGTAATAACAACAGGATCTTCAGCAATGCTGTCTGTTTGGGTTAACACGTAAATTAATTTTTGTGATAATGTTTTTAATTGTTCATTTCAAAAGAAAAAGAAACAAAGAACTGTTTTCTATTATTTTCAGATTACAAAAGAACATCTTTAGGTCCAGCCATTGAGGTGTTTGAGAGATTTGTGAAAAAGCTTGAGATGAGCTGGAAGGGAAAACTTATAGAACTAAGTGGTGAGTGACTGTAGGTACTGATTACATCAAATAAAAAAAAAATAAAAATAATAATAATAATAATACTGACATGCCAAGCAAATAATAGATTTCAAAATAGGGGACAACAAAAAATTCCAAATAATTAAAGACAATCTATCTATCTATTTTTTTGGAACTTGTTTGTTCGTCTTGGGTGTTTCTTCATTTGTTTGTATGTGTCAACTGTACATTTTTTATTGTTATTAGTAATAAACTTACAGACAAAAAATGATTGTGGTTAATAATTGTGTTATTATTATTTTATTTTTTTTGCAGATATGAAAAAAGAATTTTGAAGCAACACATAAATGCAAGGAACAAAGTGGTCTATTCTGTATAAAAAAGTAATGACACTTGACATGAAAAATACAGATTGTTTATATAATTTATGTAAGCTGTAGAAATACATTTCTTTTTTTGTAAATGTTTTGTAAACCATGAAATAAAATGTATTATTAACCTTTTTATTGTTCTCGTTATTATTTAATTTTTTATTTATTTATTATTAGTAGTAGTAGTAGTCTTATGCTATAATGAAGTGTTGAAAAAATTTACAGATTACTCTACCAGCAGCCATCAGGTTGTCAGTATTTATTTTTATTTTTTTATCCACAGCTGTAAGCTACACAATAAAATAATTTTAATTTATTTGTTCAAGTTTAAATAAAATGATTTCCAAGGCTTCATCTCAAGTTTCTGGAGAGGTTTTGTTTTGTTTTGTTATTTCTTTCAGATACACATTTTAAAAAAATATTAAAAATTGGGTGACACTTAACTCTGGTTATATATAAATTAATTGTTCCTGATTTTTTATATGCAATGATATTATGCATTCATGTGAATTATTTGGCTGTCATATGGTGCAGTGTAAAACATTAGCCCATGGAAATATATTTAGGAACTTAATCAGGCAGTCATACATCAAATATAGAGACTTCAGAACTTGAAACACTAAACTACTTATTTTCATAATTTTTGTTCTTAAACTAAATCTAGTAGTAGAACAGCTTACACATTTGTAGCAGTTGCTTATTTTTTTTTTAATATATTTCAGTTTAATGTTAAGGTATGTTGCGATTTTTTTAATTTCTTATAATCTGAACAATACATGATGGAATTATTTTTAAGTATGATGGATTATAATACTTAAATGAGCTAATTACAGTGTTCTTGCAACATAACCCATGAACAATTTGACGCGATGTAGACTAAGTTTTTCAAACTGTTGTGCTTGCCGCCTAATGATTCTTTTTCACTCGTTCTATTTGGTAGTTTTCTTTTTATTTATGAAAATGGAACTACTTTTAAAAAGAAAAACAAAAAGAAAACAAAAATATGGACAAAAATTATTAGCTAAGCCTAAAGATACTAAAATTAAATAATTTGTTACATTATATAATTTTACTTTGTTTTGCAAAGTATGTGATATTTAAAAAAAAAAAAAAAAAAAATTATCGCTGCTGGAGTAAGATACACTTTAAATAACTTCATTTCGTTACAAACAACTTTCGTAAATGGCGGGAAATTAAAATTACCCGGTATTCGAAACCGAATAACTACTGTAATCCTACATCACAAACTTTTAATTTTGACTTTTAAACCAAAAAGATATAATTTTTTTTTTACATATGACTAATTATAAAATTATTTGATAAATAATAAAAAATATAAATTATAGCTTTTAGTTTTTCACAAGTGTTTTAACGGCATTTTAAATTCTAATATATTGTATTTTAAAACGACATTTTTTATTTGTTCATATCTAGTATGGAAGTGACGTTTCTTTGATTTGAACCAATGAATTAATGCTTTAGATAAAGCTACGATAAATTCCTAAAATCAGAAACTGTATTCCTGCGCGTCCCACATGTGCTGTTAACCTTTTTTCGAAGGGATTTCAGCTACCGTTTTCTTTAAAAAATACAATATATAAATTTCTGCATAGTATGGTTATCTGTATGGCATAAATAAGGTTTACAGCATTTGTGTCGATACTATGGATTTAATAGCTATCCTCGAGAAAACAGTATCGCCTGGTTTGTGAAAAATTATTTCCTTTATGAATGTTCACGTGCCTGTAGGTTGTTCGAAGTAAAGTTCGCCACGTCTGGTTTCGATATATTTCTGAAATTAATTACATGTATTTTGAATTCTCCTTAAGTTTAGAGAACATTTTTTCTTTTTTTCAGATACTCAAGAATTAGAAACTGCACAGCAGTTCCTTGAACAGGCTTCTCAACAAAATTTGGTGAGTTTTATTTCATTTATGGTCAATAACTAAAACAAGATGGCGGCACTTAAGCCGACTATTTCAAGTGCCCTTGCTAACTTGTTGACTCGTGTAGAAAGATATTTTAAAAAAGAAACAATAAAACGCATTCCTTAAATAAGATCTGTATATCATCGTTGCATTTTGAATGACAAATTTTATAAGTTGAACAATATTCTTAAACGGCAATATATTTTAAAAAATTTAGAATTATTGTCAAAAACAATGTGGAATTTAAAAAAAAAAAAAGTTTTATGTTTGTTTATAAAGAAATATTTATTGTCTTTAACAGTTGGAGCTTCTGAAACAGTTATCAGATATTTTGAAACATGCTAACAACAGTCATGTTGCTCGAATGCAAGCTGGTCTTCAACTTAAAAATGCTTTGCATTCAAGAGACGTTGCTATCAAGGCAACCTATCAGAATCGGTGGCTGCAGTTCCCAGAGGATGTTCGAACATATATTAAACAAAATGTATGTTCATTTTATTTTTTATTATTTTTATTATCAATCATATATTTCATCAGTAAATTTACAGAGCAAATTAATAATGCATAGGCATTTTATATAACCTTCACTGACTTTAACATTTCTTTCTTTTTATCTCAACAAAAACATAAAATACAAAACAAACATGCAACTGACTTTCTTTGTCAACATTTAAAATCTTGAAACAATAATTTTTTTATTATATATTTTAGGGATCAATCCTTTTATTTTGAATCTTGTTTTCTGGAGAAAAAAATTTCAATTTTATTCATTCAAAGAAAAAACCTTTGCAGAGCTTAGAAACACATTGTAAACAATTGAAATGCCACAGTTCAAAAGAATTACTAATTTGGATAATAATAAATTTGTTTGGTTTCAGGTATTGGATTCACTTGGAACTGAAACATCACGCCCTAGCTCAGCGGCTCAGTGTGTGGCATACATTGCATGTGCTGAACTTCCTCATGGAATGTGGCCAAACTTAATTACACACTTAACAAGTAACGTGACAAATCCTGCCAGCACTGAGATGATGAAGGAAGCAACTCTTGAATCAATTGGATACATCTGTCAGGATATAGTACGTTTTATTTGTAATGCTTTATGCAGATCTAGATCTCTTTAAAAAGAAAGCAGTTCATTAGCTGAAGAATATTTTGTTATAAAATGTTAATTGCAAAAACAAAACTAAACTAATTTCTTCTTCTAGGATCCAGAGATACTGCAGCCTGAATCTAATTCGATTCTAACAGCAATTGTCCATGGAATGAAGAAGGATGAACCAAGGTAAACATTTCACAAAAATCAGTGTTAATTTGAATTTTTAATCATTTGTGATGGAATGTTTTTTCATCACTGATTTGTTAGATTTAGTGTAGAATTGTATACATGAAATATAACAAATTAGTGATAATAAAACATTAGTACATTATAAATGATCTTAATCAGATTTTTATTTTTATTTTTTTTAAGCAATCATGTCAGACTGGCTGCAACCAATGCACTTCTTAACTCACTTGAATTTACAAAAGCAAATTTTGAAAAAGAAGTAAGTTCATCTTTTGATTATGCCTTTGTTTTTAAAATTCATTGTTAATCTGGATACAAAATGATGTGAATTGTCATTAGAAATATTTAGTAACTTAATTCCTTCAATTAAAGATTTTGTTTGTATGCATTCAAGATACCAGGAATTATTACATAAAATTATATTCTCACAGTGAGACCCCAGGTTTTTTGTTGATACTTAGTTTTACATGTAAATATTTTTCATTATTGGGTGTGTCTTTAATTTGATAATTCTTTGTTGCATGTTTGTATTTTATTTAATAAATGTTATTATTTTCACTTTTCAGAGTGAAAGACATTTCATAATGCAAGTGGTTTGTGAGGCTACACAATGCACTGAAACAAAGGTAACTTTTATGGCAATACCATTTTAAAGAATGATACAGACTTGAAAAGCATTTAGCAACATCTGTTATCATTTGTGAATTTTAGCAATACAATCAAATCTGAATCAGTTTTTGTGCCTCTCCTTAAACATTGTTTTTAAAATATTTAGTAAAACTGAATTTAGAAATGTATTTGTGTTTCTTCTGCAGGTACGAGTAGCAGCTTTGCAATGTCTTGTGAAAATCATGTCACTTTTCTATGTTTACATGGAACACTACATGGGGCCTGCACTATTTGCTGTAAGTAAAGTATTAATAGCAACTTTTATTACTATCAGTTAAATATCCTTGTACATCTTTATTGATAGTGTAATAATAATAATACCAAACAAAATAAAACAGTGAAATAAAACAAAAACAAATGTATAACAGGAACTTGAGAGAATTATATTTATAAAATCAACTAATCTTTGATTGCAGATCACAGTGGAAGCTATAGAATGTGATATTGAACAAATTGCCCTACAGGGTATAGAATTTTGGTCAACTGTCTGTGATGAAGAAGTAGATCTTGCCATAGAGCTTTCTGAGGTAAAACTCCATATAATTTTATAGCTGTTTGCAGGTTTAAGTTGTGTAATTATGCAATTACAAGATATATTTACATGTAATGTAACATTTTAAACTGAAGCTTTGTATTCAATATACAATATGAACATGGCAACTTCATGATGCATTATAATATGGAAATGTTTCTGTCAGTATCCATTTGTTGTTGTTGTTTATTTAAATAATCATTGTCATTCCTACAAAATTTATTTTATGACATGAAGTTGATGTATGTAAATACCAAATATTTGAAAACAAGTTAGTATCTAACTATCTTTTAATGATCAGGCTGCAGAACAAGGTAGACCACCTGAACGAACAAGCATGTTTTATGCAAAGGGTGCACTGCAGTATCTTCTTCCACTGTTACTGAATACACTGACAAAACAAGTAAGTTTTTAAATTAGAAACAAAAACCAAGAATTCAGTTATATGGGTACATTTTCTCTGTAATTAGGAAGTAATTTGAGAGAGGGGTTAAAATGTTGTTGTTTTTTTAGTAACTTTCATTTAACCTTGACTGGTTTTCATAATATCTTTAAACAAATGTGAATTAATTGTTGTCATTACACAGATAAAAATGAGATTATGGTAATCTAACATTTTTTAGGAGGAGGTCGATGATGATGATGAATGGAACCCATGTAAAGCTGCTGGTGTTTGTCTAATGTTGATGGCAACATGTTGTGAAGATGATGTGGTTGGCTATGTGTTGCCATTTGTCAAAGAAAATATCGGCAGTCAAGATTGGCGCTTCAGAGATGCAGCAGTTATGGCATTTGGTAAGTTAGGCAATTATTTATTTAAAAAATTTACCACTTTGTTGATTTGGTTGGTCAGTGTGTAATTTTTAATATTTTTTTAAAGGTTCAATATTAGAAGGTCCTGATCCATCAAAGCTTACACAGATTGTGGAAAGTGCCATGCCAATGCTGATAGAATTACTGAAGGATTCTAGTGTTGTGGTTAGAGACACAACAGCATGGACAATAGGCCGTGTGTGTGAAATATTACCAAACGCAGTCCTTAGTGAACAGTGCCTTGGTCACCTGTTGCAGGCTCTAGTTGACGGACTGGAAGCTGAGCCGAGAGTGGCCAGCAATATTTGTTGGGTAATAATTTCAAATACACAAAATATTAATGAATCTAAACACTCCATAATTTTTAAACAATAGAAACAATTTTTATTGCTGTTGAGCCATTATAATTGATAATCATAAAAATTTATTAAAAGCAGTCGTTTATTAAATACAAATTTTATTGAGTAAAATCTATTTTATTTTATGGATTCTTATATGCCAAATGATAAACTGATGATTTTGTAGTATTTAAAGAAATTTTCTAATATTGTAGGCTTTTTCGAGTTTAGCTGAAGCTGCTTTTGAACATGCTGAAACTGCAGATGATAGTACTGACCCAGAGACATACTGTCTGTCACCATCGTTTGAAACTATTGTACATAGACTTTTACAAACAACACAGAGGTATCAACAAACTGAATACCAAATATATTGCTCACCATATATCACCATGTAACGTTTTCAAAACCTCCACCTTTAGTGTTCATTTTAAAGCCCATTAGTTAATATTCAGATCTAATGGTACATTTATCTGTGTAAACAATAGTTTGTATAAATGGAACACAAAATTAAAATGACTTTTAGATATTGGAATTATTATACAACTAAGATTGATTTAAAAATGAAAGAACAGAATGGGAAAATAGTTCACTGCTGTACATTTTGATTTTTATAAAAGGTTATTGTTATTTTGCAAGAAATTTTGAAAATAAAAATGTAGTTTGTAGGGAAACTTAATTTTTTGCCTAAATTGTGCCATTTCAGTTTTTAAACATGCCACATATATTATTTTCAGAACTGATGGTTGTCATCATAATTTAAGAAATGCAGCCTATGAAGCTCTTATGGAACTGATTAAAAACAGTGCTAAGGTAACGTTTTGTCTGTTCTAATCTAATCCTTTGCTTCAAACAAAGGTTTGAATAAGAAAAGATAATAAAAATAATTATCCAGTGCTTTAAGTAATATAATTAGTACACAAACAAAAACATTTGTCATATTTTATGAACTTGTTGAACCTGTTGATACAAATCATTTACTTCAAAAAAACAAAGATCTCTCAATTTGTTTTTCATATTTTGAGCACTGAATTGATTATTTGTACAAAACACCAATGATGATAAAATTTTGCCTTTCTTGGAATGAATTATATGATTCCTACATTCCTGTCTGAGGTGTAACAAATTGTTTCATAAAAAAGAAAATTTACAGAAAATAACGACAGTTTTGTCAACTCATTTTAGTTTGAATTGTGTGCAGTGAATGTTTGTATTAGTAATAACAGTTGATTATATCTTTTGGCTTAAGGAAATGGGTTTGATAGAAAAAATTATTTTGAAAAGCTAATATAAAGCCTCGTTTTTCAGGATTGCTATGAAATTGTTCAGAAGACAACAGTGATCATCTTAGAAAGACTTGAACAAGTTTTATCACTAGAGGTAAATGTTTTTGCATATTTTTAGATGCTGTTAAGTACACAGATAGTTTTGTTATATAAAGGCAGTAAAAGAAATGTCCTCAGATTCTGAAAAGTATTGCCATGTATAAAGTCAAAATAAAAAAAAAAGATTTTTAATTCACTTGGTTCATTTAGTTCAAAGCAAGAATTAGAATGTTTTAAGGATTTCTAAATGAACAAACTAGAAATTATTCATGAATATTATCTGAAATTTTTGACATACTGCAATTTTATTTTACTAGATTTTATAATTTGTATATTGATAAAAGTCTTAACAATGAATATTTCTCTTTTAGGCCAATGTACAGTCGTCAACAGACCGAGCTCAGTACAATGATCTCCAGTCTCTTCTCTGTGCTACTTTACAGGTGAAATAAATATTTCAGAACCCAGGCAAAGTGTCTTCTCTAAGTCCTCTTTGTATAAAGATAAAACTTTATTACCTTGCATATAAAACTGAATAGTCAATATAATTTTTTTTTTTTTTAAATTTTAAAATATTTTATACATTTAAAAAGCTCGTAATAACAAAGATAAGTTACATTAGTTAGCAGCATATAATTATTTTAATGCTTAATTATGTGCACCAAAAGTTCTTAATGTGATGTTGATCAAATACAAATATAAAACACCAATGATGATAAAAATTTGCCTTTCTTGGAATGAATTACTGTGATTCATATATTCCTGTCTGAGGTGTAACAAAATATTTTAGAATCTGAGTTGAGAAATACCTTTGATAAAACTGATTGCATATCTTCTATAATTTTTGTCTCCTATTCTGAAATATTAAAAAAATTTTTTTTTGCCACATCCCCTTTCTAAACATTTTATATTTTTATTGCAGAGTGTTTTGCGTAAAATGACTCCACAGGATGTTCCGCTGATCTCTGACCAGGTAATGACAGCTTTGATCAAAATGTTCCAGAGTCCAGCTGCTAAAGGTGGAGGTGTACAGGAAGATGCTTTGTTAGCACTCTCAACATTAGTGGAAGGTAAACTGGAAATGACATTTCTTCTAATCCAGAAGATTTTTTTTTTGTTTCTTGAAAAGAAAATGTTAAATAGAAACGAAACTGGATTGATGATTATTAAATTGAATTTGTCAAATGGGAAAAGGGAAAAGTAAGTGTTTATACCTTTTGAGGACATCTGTTTATATTTAAAATTTATTTCAGACAGTGTAGAAATATTATGATAGTATGTTCAGTTGAAGTAATTTATTTTTCCTTACAGCTATGGGAGAGAATTTTGAACAGTATTTAGAAGTGATAAAACCATTCCTTGAAATAGGATTAAGAAATCACCTGGAATATCAGGTTAGTAAGCCTTCATTGTTTGTTTTTAGACAGGTATATAAAATACATTTAACATTTTTATATGTAATCATTTTTCACCTGTGTTGATTCAGTGTGCTTTCCTTGGAGTGACTGATGGTGAAAGTTACTGATTTGAAATCTTTTGTTTGGTTTTCTTCACCTATGTCCTAACAGTCAAGTTCATTCTTGTTAACAATCAGGATTAAATTAAATATTTCTTTTACAATAATTTTGACAATTAGGTCTGCCTGGCTGCTGTTGGAGTGGTGGGTGACTTGTGTCGCGCCCTGGGTGTCAAGATTCTTCCGTACTGTGATGATCTAATGACCATGTTACTGGAAAATCTGGGGGTAGGTACTTTGTCTAATTACATTTAAAGCAATCAAATAAAAATATTTGTCAGTGATTTTCTTAAACATTTTTAAAAATCTATTTTCAACATTATGTATCTAAAAATATTAGTTAATTTTGTAATTTCATAAAAACCTTTATTTTAGTTACATAAAATTCATCAGATTTTTTTATTATGAATTTTGTTTTTTGTTTACAAGAATGTTATTTATAATGTATGTTTCAGAATGAACTGGTTCACAGATCTGTGAAACCACAGATCTTGTCGGTTTTTGGAGATGCTGCTCTGGCAATTGGACCACACTTCAAGAAATATCTAGATGTTGTTCTTACTGCACTGCATCAGGCATCTCAGGCCCAAGTGGACAAGGTACTTTGTTTTTTTTTAGTCCTTTACTTTTGAATAATTCTTTTAGATTAGTCAGTTGAAATTGTTATTTTGTTCTTGTTTTTGCACATTTGACCTTTTTTATTATTTCAGACAGATTATGACATGATAGATTATCTGAATGAGTTAAGAGAAGGCTGTCTAGAAGCATACACTGGCATTGTTCAGGGATTTAAAGGAACTGATGAACAAACAAGTTGTAAGTTCTATTGAATTTTTTTCTGGTGAGAGGAAGAGGTTCAAGCACATTTGTATTTTTCTAATCTACAAAAATAATCCTGAAGATACCAAAGCACTTAATTATGCAACTCAGATTGTTTAATTCAACTTCAGTGACTTTGTGGCAATACCTGTATAAATGTGAGTCGCCCATGATGAATTTAGTTCTATAAGTGATGGACAGTGATATCAGATTAGTCTTTCTGAGGTGACAGATTAGTTCACTGATTATATACATTATATTGTTTCTTATCCAACCAGCAATATTGTGAATGTTATCTCCAGTAAAATTTTGTTGTCTTCACAGATTGACACTTTCTTTTGGTTCTTATCATTGTACTTGCTTAAAATAATGAAACATTACTGACTATACATGTGTCGAGCATATTATTTGTGTTTTTTGTTTTTATTATTATCAAAAGAATAGTGTTACAAATTTTATTTTAATAAATATTATTTTTTACATGTTTTGAAATGTAATAAGAATTGTATTTTGTTTATATAATTTATGGTTGATAATAGGAATAATTAACATAAATAGTAAATGTAAATTACGAATACCATATTTGTTAATTCAGTAAACATGAACAATTTTCCACAGGTTCAATTATAAACAAAAGGACTGCTGAAACCTCTAAACCGTATCAACTCTGATTCTTTTGACTTTATTGTAATATTGTCACCTGTGATGAATTTTATTTTTAACTTGATGAACATTGATCTCAGATTAGTCTTTCTGAGGTGACAGGTTGACTCACTTGTCAAGTGAAAAATGTAATTTTAGATAGTGCATATTATGTTTGTATTTATGGTCAGTCAAAGAAAAGCTAATAAGACTTGAATTCATTTTATAGAATCTGAATATTAATTACATTCTGTAATTTAATTTTTATCTTAGCAAATATTTCTTCTCCATCTTAAAGGTTATAAGAAATGACAAAATGTATGAAAAATGAATTTTTACATTAACAGCTGAAATAAAATTACTGGAGCCACATGTACAACACATGATATCCTTCATAGAGCACATTGCCATGGATGAAGACAAAACAGAGGGCATTATTGCAGCCTGCTGTGGACTTATAGGGTAATTTTTACTCTACTTTTTAATTACTTTTAAATACCTTGTTTCCCCCCCCCCATGTAATATTTGACTTTTTTTCTTTTTCCTAAAATGAAGTTGTATTACAATTTTCATTTTATTTTTATCCTTAGTGATCTTTGTACAGCCTTTGGAGCCAGTATTCTGGTTTTAATAGAAAAAGAATCTTTCCAAAATCTTTTGACCCAGGGTCGAAGATCAAAAGTTCACAAGGCTAAAACACTTGCCATCTGGGCAACTAAAGAAATTAGAAAGTTGAAAAATGCTTCATCATGGTGAGTTACAAACATTTACATGTACATACAATATCACATGCACCTGCAGTATTAAAATATATATTTATTTCCTTAATTGTTTTCACTGGTTAAAAAAAAAAACTTAATCATTTTATTCAGCTGTAGCTGTAATGCAAAAATACATCTAATATTCAGTTTTTAAACTTAACTGTTGCATATTAATACATTTCAAACAAAATTGTACTTGTAACATGATGGATAAATACATATAAGATAGTTAGCCATTTACTACAAGTTTTTATTGATAAGTTGTAGAATATAATGTTTTAATTTGTAGATGATACCACCCAATGCCTAACAGCCCAAACAAAAACAAAAAAATGTCACACGACTGCAGTTAGCCGAGACCTGGACGGCGACCTTCGACCTGACTTGGACGTATGCCAGAGTGCGACTCAGAGAGTGAATGTTACTTCATCTCAGCAGCGGCCCGTTCGATTGGTTCTGTGCCGAGAATGAGAGATGGTGTGTGCAAATTGAGGCTGCCACAGCAGTGGCAACTTCCCATGATTATTTTGCCATGGAAATCACCATGGTTAATCACATGAAGATCAGTTCTTCATATGCAAGACATTTAGCTAATAAAATGGTTTTGAAATAATTTTCTGATCCAACTATTTGCTTAAGCTGCAGCTAAGAGTTCTCCAGAACTCTAGAAACTTTTGTGAAAATAAGTTTGCTCAGCAGGACAGTTTCTTTTTTTGCTCCCTCCCCAGAATGCCAAATTTCACTGTTTTACCCTTTGTAAAATTAAACCATGTTTTTAGAAATTCATAGTCTTAATAATGATTTTTTTTTTTTAATAACCAATAATGGCAAATTTGTATCTGCTAAGTAAGATGAAAAAAATATTTAATACTAATGTTGATTAGTATTTACTTTATGTATTTCACTGGATATTTACAAAAATGCAGTTATTTAACATAAATGAATGAGGTTTTGCTCAAGATGAAATTGAAAAAGTATGCAACTTTTTTCCGATAGCCTTACAGATTATTTTATTCAATGCAGTCTAAAAATCAAAAATTTTACAAATCAATTTAAAATGTAGAGACATTAATACAAACTATTCTTGTTTAGCTTCTTAAAACATGTTTTTATAATTTTTTGAAAAATGTTGTATCCCACCCAACCTCGTGTTTACAAGCATAAAGAAACTGTTCCCTTTAATTAAGCATTTGGCATAATATGAACTGGCAGCATTTCCTGTTAATGATAAAAGCATTAGTTTTAAATTGCATGTTTGAATTTATGATTTGAACTTGTTCTTTTAACTGTACATTAATCCCCAAGAAAAGTTGTAAATTTTTTTAGTTAAAAAGAAAGAAAAAGTTACTTTATAAAGTGCTCTAAACAGCTGTTTATTTTTTATAGCTGCTTACTAATTTATACAAGTATGGTTCATCTATCATGCTGGCTTGTATAAATTTGTGGGTGAAAATATCTATACATTTCGCCATGATAAACCAAATGTTAAATTTGAATCGAGTCATTTATGGAATAGACTTGGATATGTTAATACAAAACCATTTTGTACAATTTATAATTTTATCAGCTTGTTTATTTAAAAATGTGTATAGATATATATTTTATTAAAAAAAGAAATTGTTTCTAATTTTATTATAAGTAATATTCCAATTCAGTTGTATTCAGAATGATTTCAAAATGTTCATCAGTTGCGTTACAAAATGATATCAGTTAAGATGATACATTTAAGTGATCAAAATGTGTCCATATGTCTTCTAGAATCCATTATGAATATAAGCTACAGTTCTGAATGCTGTATATAGATGTATAGTGCAGCTTGTTTCCTCATGCAATATATCTGGGTTGGGTTACAACAATTTTTGAAAACAGTTCACTTTAAGATTTGTTAATGTTAAGTGAGCAGTGTAAAATACACATTTTACAATGGGTGAAACATTTGAATTACCTCTTTGGGATCTTTACTGTTGAAGAAAAATGTTTGTTAAATCTCCCCATACCATAATTCGACAACTGCATTTGTTTACAATTTTGTTTTTCTGCTGGTTGTTTTGTACAGCTAACTAAACATTCTGTTGATTTAAAATAACAAGAACATTTAAGTTTGCTTCAATATGAATGTTTTCATCAAACCAAATACTTTTCCTTCTGTAATAAAAAAGAAAGAAAAAGATTTAAACTAATAATATATTTATATATAATTTGAAAACAAACCATCCCTGAGAGAGTGCGTGTGAATGTATAGATTTTAGAAAGAGTGCTTATATGAATAGCTTGCTAATATTTTTATTATTACGATTTATTAATATTATTATTATTATTATTATTATTATTTTTTTTTTTTTTTTTATTGTTTTGTTAATCTTGATAAATACCCTGTCCCCACTGTGATATTCACCCAACTCTGCTTTGTACAAAACAGTTGTTCATTCTGTCAGTGATGTCAAATTTGCTGAGATGATATAAAAATTGTAATGCATGTCTCAGACTTAACCTGGTCTTTGTTATCTTTTGCTTTGTGTGCATTATTTCATACTTTAAAGTGAACCTGTGGTGGTGTGAATAAATGAATACTTCCATACGATTGTTCTGTTTTGAAAAACCAGACTATTAATGATGTAATACTGCTTACAAAAAATAAAAACTATATATTTAGATCTTTATTTTATTTTTTCACCACAGGTATTTTACCATAAATAGAATGCACCAATTACCCCATTTTTAAAAATAGCTGCTTTTTTTGAAAGGATAAATCTTTGCTAGGTTTAGAAAAAATTTAAAGTTTGAAGTATTGGAAAATCTGTAAAATTCTTTCATCTCGGTTACTTTAAAAAATGTTGCTGTATATGTGTACAGGTTTTAGTGTCAGCGAATGAAAATGGTTATTTTTAAGTAAATTATTAATAACTTTCACAACTATTGCCAGAGAAATAATAGGTTTTGTTTTAAAATAAAAGCATAAACATGAATTATGGTAGGCAGCAAGAAATAATAGTAATGATTTATATATTTAAAATTAAGAAAATTTATCAAATGAAAAATATTTGCATTATTTCTGTTAAAATGAATTCTTGAAAGCTTATAAATAATTAGAACATTCCTGGCCTGAGTAATGACTGATCTGGTCAAAAAAACCTATGATGGCACTAATACAACTGGTTTTTTTTTGTACATTTTATTGCATTTTCAAATTGATTCACAGTGGAATAACATTAATGTACTTGGTAAAAGATAATGAATATAAAAGTATCATAAAAGCTATACAAGAATAGTCATGCTAATGTATAAATTTAAAAAAACCATTTCTTTTATAATGTTCACTTCTAGATAAATTGAGCAAATTTTATCTAGATTATATGTTAGCAAAGTATTTCAGTATAATACATATTGGTAAGTAGTATATCAATATAAATATAAACTAAAATTTTGAAGAAATATATATACACATGTATGGTTTAATATGTATGTAAAAATGCCAAATCCAGGCCATTATTTTATCTTAATTGTTATGAAACTAAACGTTTGTTTTTAATCACACTATAACATGGTAAAATATGTATTCTAAAGTTTTGTTAACTTATTTCTCTGCCCTTAATCTTTATGCTGTAACTGACTAGTACATTAAGTACCTAAAATTACTGCACTTTGCCTCAAGAAGTAATTTAATTTCTAAATACATAAACAAAACTTTTTTCTGTCAAAAAGATAAAAAATGAACACAAAATATTAAAGAAACAAAATTTACTGCACTATACTGTTGTAATACTGGATTTGGAAACACATGCAGTACCTCCTGTCGAAGGCAAATGTAGTTTAAAAAAAAAAAAAAAAAAAAAACATCTGAATTTATCACCAAGAATTTCAATATTAGAAAAACTGTTATCTACTTTTGTTTCCTTTCCTCTCACACCATTCTACACAAAGATAAATATAAAAATACAAAAAAGACATTACACTTCATACACACACACACACTTGTTATGTCAGAAACATTTATTTTTTAAATTAATTCTGTATCAGTTAAAATATTTTAAACATTTAAATTGTACATCATTTCTGACTTTTTGTTGATAGATTTTATTTTTATTACTTAATAACATTAAAGATACTAAGACAATATAATAAAAACAATGACATACACAACTTTACAGATGTACATTTTGCAGACAGATGTAGAAGGAAAAAAATCAAAATGAATTATCTGAAATATTCAGTTTTTTTCTATAAATCTCAAAGAAAGCATTTCATTTGCATTAAACCTTCACAAACTTTTTAAAAGATTTTAAATTTATATTGTTATAAAAAACATTTATCTTAACAATATTGATATTTACTTTTCTGTTAAGGTATCGAGAATAACCAATAATAACTTTAGTATATATACTTGTATTTATATACACACATATATATTTGGTTGTGTTTGACCAGAAACTTGTTTATGGTTTAACGTAAGATGATTTGGCTGGACTCTGTAGACCAATAAACACAGGATTCCTTGCCGAAGAGATCACGCGCACACCAAGGTAAGAGATGAAACCATCTGCATTGAAACCAAGACCGTCAGAGCTCAAAATAGACTGATATGCCTCTCCCTCCTTCTGATACTGGACAATGATAGATTCAGCTTCGGCTTTGGCTCTGAAATATTTCAGACATTAAAATATTCCAGACTTTCAATGTCAAAATACACATTATATATGTTTTATTACTGAGGAAATCTGTTTTTTGAGCCTTTATTGTTATTACTTTTTAACATTTACTAATAACGTAATTTCAGGGTATAAAAGACATATTTACATAAATTAAACTTTTATCAATGGCAAATAATAAGGTACATCAAAATGGTAACAGTAAATATAAAATTATTAATCTATTCAGCTGCATTGTAATAATTTAATTAAGTTACAAAAAAAATCCTGCTCAGCCATTTTGGATAACATAGTGTTAACCTCAGTCTTAAGAAATAGATATCAGTAAACTGATAATATGAAAATATGCTGAGGTAATGTTAATTACATGAATATTCAATACTCATTTTATTAAAGTAAACATAACTTTCAGTAACTGGTTGTTTAATGCATCAGGAAAACTACTGAAGTCGAGATAAGACAATAAATTAATAAATAAACTAAAAATGTGATCCACAATTTGTATATTGCTTTTAATCTGAAAAAAATAAAGCAAATATTCAACAGAAATGTGAATTTTTACTTTTTTTTATTGTTTTAGCCTTTATATACCTAACCTTTTATTAGGAGCAATGGACAATCATTTTTATTATTTAATTGTACTTCTGACATTGCTTAACATCTATTTCTGTGAAAGTGAAATATGAAACTACATTTGTATCTCAATTTGAAACTTACTTGAGTTGTCTGATTCTTGCTTCTGACTCTGCGTTGTCCAGGATGATAGTAGCCTGAGTTTCTGCCTTCAGCTTCTCTGTTTTAGCTTCTGTCAGTTTCCTCGGACGCTCCTGTTTGGCAACCTGTAAATTAATATACAATATATTTATTATATGTTAATCCAACAACAAAAGAAGTTATGAAAACATAATTAAAACATGACTAATTAATGGAATAATAAATTCCCCTTAGTAACATTAATGAAACATTTTATTTAAATACTTCATTCGTAATTATAAAGAAGACTTTGTTTAAGTAAAATTACAACATAAACTCAATATTCACCTTAGATTTTAAATCTTATGTTCATTTTCTAAATAAAGACAGGACAATGTGAAAAAAATTAGGCATAAAATTTCTATATATCTGTAAAATGCTGGTTGCTACAGCTGAAAAAACTGTTTGCTCACATTATGCAACTAGTTTCTTGTGGGATAGTTGTTGTCTGTGAAAATGTTGTACAGAATATTACAATAAACATAAACTGTGTATGTGTGAGCAAATCAATCAAAAATCTGTTACCTCAATATCTTCTCTTGCTCTCTCCTTACTTCTAATGGCTGATTCATATTCTGACGGTCTGGCAATGTTATTCACCTGCAGATCATTTTCATAACGTTAAATTTCTAATAATACGTTTAAATTCTTATTTGTTTTGTTAGGGATTTTTGTGTTTTTTATATAAATATGCACATTTTAAAATTTATTTGTTAACTGTTAAATTACAACTGCCAGTAATTTTGTGATATAGCAATGTTAATTATCTGAAACTCTGTGATATTTCATTATTAATTATACCATTACTATTACTGTTACTTGTTATATCATAATATTAACTGCAAAACACTATTATCTGTGATATTACATTATGAATTATTACCTTTGATATCAACGTTACTAATACCTATGATATGGTAATATTAATTATTACCTTGACATCAATGTTAATTACAACACACTATTACCTGCAAGTCTGTTATATCACAATGTAGTTTCTCGTATCTGTCTCGCAGTTTTCGTCGAATCTCCTCTTGGAAGGCTCCTCTCTCTGCCTGGACTTGTGAAGTATTGAACTTACTACATGCTTCATGGAGGGCAGCAGATCCTTAAAAATGCAGATATGTTCTTTTTATTAATGTAGTTATATATAAAATAACATCTGGTTATTCCAATATTCTAATAACAATTTACATGTTTATTCTGACAAGAACACACCTAGATATTCTATGAAATGCAGTGTTTTGTATTCCCTTGTAATCAAAATATATACAAACATGGGAAATATATACAAGGGTTAAAAGCCAGTACTGGACAAATAACTGAAAACTAAAGAACTTTCTGTACAGAACACTGATCTTTTCAACTCACAGAATACAGCTGTATAAACATGCAGATATAATTATAATAATCAAGGCTCTTGTTCATGAAATAATTAATGACTTTATATATATATATATATATATATATATATATATATATATATTATAAATATAACCAGACTTATTATTCTGTTATTCTATCATTCTAACAGAATGTGTAAATGTAACTGAAATAAAGAAATGTATGAAAGTCTACCTGTATGTTTGAGGATCGTCTGATAACCTTTGAAGTCTTTGAAAGCCAGAATGAT
Organism: Chrysomallon squamiferum; assembly: GCA_012295275.1. NCBI lineage: Eukaryota > Metazoa > Mollusca > Gastropoda > Neomphalida > Peltospiridae > Chrysomallon > Chrysomallon squamiferum. The sequence goes on along the minus strand of CM022668.1, from coordinate 1,447,220 downwards.
ATCCCGTATTTTTGACACTCGGGCTTTGTACTGATAGGCAACATTTAACTGTATCACTACTCCATCTTTGTTGAGACACTGAAACAAATTTAGTTACAAAACAAATACAACTCAGTCACTAAGTGTACAAACTAGCTCCTTCTAGTGTCATTAAAACTGACACATTCAAACTTATAAAATGAATACAATATAAAAATAAATAAATGAAATATACAACTATACAACAATGCAGTAATTATAAAGTCAGTTAAAAAAACAAGTTATAAATGTCAAGTTAATGAAGGAGTAAGCAGAAAAAGAAATTTATTTAATTCAAAGAACTGTAAATTATATTACAGAAATTGCTTGTAAATAAATAAATAAATAAATAAAAGTAAGTTAAAAATAACTAATAATAATTTAATTTATTTACTGCTAGGTTGCGAAATTCAAGAGTTGTGTATGTGTTTGGAAATATGATAAACTCAAATCCTGGTGGACCAGTGTGCAGACCCTCCATTTTCACAGAATCCGAGAGTTTCTTCTGAAACTGATCATACTGCAACCCAACTAAAATATCACAGAGATGTCTAATAATAAACTCAGTTTGTTGTAAACCTTTCCTCACTTGTATCTTGTAATAACTGTTTGCAAATTCTTCTTTAACTCCTGACAAAAACTTTCTTTTTCAGTTATTATAAACTTACAGTTAAATTACACAAAATCAGTTAATATATATTTGTAAATATAGAAATATATACATCAGCTATCGAGATTTTCTTGTTACTGATTTGTATATAAATAATATTTAAAAATACATATATTATGTAATAAAATACATGTAATAAAATATAAACAGCCTTAACCAATAAATTGTGTGCATGTGTGTGTGTGTGTGTGTGTGTGTGTGAGTGTGAGTGTGTGTGTTATTATAAGTAGTACAGGTGAAAACATACCTTCATTTGTAGCCAGTTTCTTCAAAGATGTAGCCACCAACGAAATTATAAGGATGGCTACTATACCAATACCTATCAGTATTCCTATGCATATTTTACCACTTTGTCCCATTTTATAGACCTGAAATAATTATAAAAATGGAACTTACTATTTTAATGTCCAATTTATTCTAAGTTTTACAGCGAACAGACATATAAAATTGTATCATACATCATTACATGTAAACGACAAAATATTCATAGCAAAGCTTTTATTTTGCTAATTATTTTATTAAATCCCATTCTTCTTCTTATAATAATAATAATAATAATAATAATAATAATAATAATAATAATAATAATAATAATAAATCTATCGAAAACAACTCCAGGTTAGGGAATATACTCACAATATATTTAAAATAATTTACCAAGCCAAGGTGACAGATATAATAAATTCAGTAGAAATTACCAAAATTATAGGACTGACAGTATTTTAGTAAAACAAGCTTTACCTAAATACATGTAATTATAATTTAACTGTGTAAATGTGTGTGTTGCACAATACCTATTTCAGACCATATTGTTAATCCTTAAATCTATCAGGATCTCCTTATTTCCCAATAACAAAATACCCAAACAGGAAGCATGTCTCCGGAAGTGCAGCGGAAATTGCCGAATCCTGTTTTATTTTACTAACTATGTAACATGTACAGTCGAACTGAGTCTGTAGATACGATAGCGATAGTTGATAATTCAGAAAAAAACTGACATGGATAGTTTCGAACATCATAATTTCGGTGATGAAGCAAAATATCTCATTATCAACACGAATTAGTCAATTACGTATACAATTCAATTTGCGTAAATAAATATTTATCGTTCGGAAGATACACTGTGATGATAGTCGTGTGAGGACAAAATCCCACCACACAGCACTGTTTATTGTAAATAACCTCCAGTTATTGATTTTATACATTTTTAGTGTTTATAAATAATACCGCCATGACTTAATTATAATATGCATTTGAAACAAGGAACCTACCACTTTCAAGAAAGTACTGGCAAATTTTAGTTGTTTTCGAGAATGCAGTCAGTCCTTATTCTCACCCACACACACACACACACACAGAGAGAGAGAGAGAGAGAGAGAGAGAGAGAGAGAGAGAGAGAGAGAGAGAGAGAGAGAGAGAGAGAGAGAATATTGGCTCCAGGGGTTTTGCCCAAATGAGTATAATTTTTTAACAGTCCAGAAAACACGTGTAATCACTGAACTGGATGTAATATGGGCCACGCATTTTCAGAGCCAAGGTCCAAAGAAAGAGCAAACGGTGACATGCTTCTTTCTTGGTTAGGAAATAATAATACAACTGAATGGACAGTTGAACTCAAATTATTCAGTTTCTTGGGATTTAAAAAAAAAGAAAAAAAGAAAGTTGCCGGATAGCCGAAGGAGAACGGTTAGAAGGTCTATTCAGCGTCTATGCACCAATATAAGAACTAGAATGCTGTGTAAAAAGAAAATATCTGAGACTAGAAGGTGACAGAATTGACTGTTTAAGAAAAAGTAACTCTATTCAAAACAGGCTAACATCTTCCAGTAACTGAATTAACTGCTGATGACTTTACAAAACATTTAATGTGGTTACATTGATGACTCTCTTCTGACGTGCTATTCACACTGTGTTGCTCCTCAGTTAGAGAGTCCATTCACTGAGGAAGAAATTATCGTTGTTATAAACAGTCTGAAATGTAAAAAAAAAAAAAAAATCAAAAAAATAATTTACTTAATGAATATTTTATAACTTTTCAAGATGTTTTTGTTCCCATTATATGTCGTTGGTTTATATATAGTTGGTCAGAAGATGCAAGAAATACAGCGGTGTTAACAGAATTAAACATCAACAACAAAACTGTTTTTACAGCGACCGTGCAAGTTCCACCCTCGTCTTAAAAAACGTTGGGAAACTTAATTAAATGTAGACTAAATAATTCGATTGTTTCTGTTCAGTGTGCACCACTGCGTGTTTGGAACCCATCTTGTTGGTTTTAAAACAATTCGGTTGGTGACTACTTTCGCGTCTTTCGTGGCAGGTCCTAGTGTTTGATCAAAAAAATTACTTTTTTTCCCCATCAATTCTGGAAATAAATAAATATATATATATATATATTCTTGAAATGATCAATTAAACTTTCAACACATTTGTGTACTTACTGTGCATTGTCAGTCACCACAGCTGATGTCAAAGTGATAAGTCCTAATTATCAATCGAAAGTCACAATTTTTACTAAATATAACATTTTTTAATAAAATAACAATAATAATAATAATAATAATAATAATAATAATAATAATAATAATAATAAAAATAAAGCAAAACTAAAACCTAAAACATCCATTGGTCTGGTTCAAAAAGATGAGCTGTCATAGTATGAAAAATGTCTTCGAATAAAAATTTGTTTAAGATGAACTGTTTAAATGTAAGGTCTTTTGAAAATTTGTTTAATAAAAGTTTTTTTTTGGTTTTATTTTCGTGGGGGTTTTTTTTTTTTTTTATTGTGTTTGTGTGTGTATATATATATATACATATATACATATACAGACATATACACACACACACACGCATACATATACACTTACACTCATACACAGAAATGATAACTTAATACTCTTTGTATATTTGTTTATTTTTAAAATATTTCTACAATAAAAAACAGTGTACAAACAGTTAAAACTATTATTATTATTGTTCCTGTTGTTGTTATAGCACATATTAAACACACTGTAGTGCGATATGAGATTTAAATTAAAGGGTTTACTATATAAATGTATGATTCTAAAATGTTATTGTCTCCTTTGATATTCTGTTACTTATACGAAGTTGTCCAACTTATTTTCTACGTAAAAGATAAAAGATAGACATATATATATATATATATATATATATATATATAAACATATTATTGTCTCTGTCTTCAGTAGAAAATAACTAAGTTATATATATATATATATTGTTATGGTATGATGTTTTTATGAAACAAAGTACAGAGACAAGATATTTAATGTACGGTGTGATGAACAATAACCAATAAATGAGGACAAAGAATGGAAATATTAAGTTCAGTTAGATATTTACACAATAGAAAAAATTAATAATAAATAAATAAAATATATTTAAAAATTGGTGCTACTTGGGCATGTGATATACGCAATCTAGTGATCTACACCGAGCAAATTCTACTTTAGTGTGTAATCTATGCGCTTATTTTAATTATTATCTTGTTTATTCTTGTTTTTGTTTTTTTTATTATATATTTATAATTTACATGTACAAGCGAATATAAATTATTCAAATTTGGATGTAATGTCTTATAAACTGACATTTCCTGTTAAAGAAATATAATTATCCTTTCCGCAACCCCTTAAGTCGTAGATCGCACGCCAAAGCAGCAGAATCTACTGAATGACAAACAATACATAATTAGGTATTCATTGTTAAGTGAAACAAAACAAACGATGTTCATTACTAAACACACCAAGACTAAATTCAACAGTAACATGTACGTGTTCAATGTTCAATAAAATAATTCGCCGATATAATGAGTTTCTAAAAAATATTTTTGAATATTAAAGACAATGCTTCTTTCGAAATAATCAAAATGGTGTCTTTTGAAATATAAACTAGATGCTGTTTAAAATTATAGTTATGTATAAACCTATTATCATTGTTTTCACAAAAGAGAGGAATTTTATATATTTGTTTAAGTTAATAAAAATAATTAAATCTTTTTTCTTTTCGCCGTCTAGTCATTGAGCTGTCTCGCCACCAGTTCTACCAGATCAAATATCTGTTTTCTTTATTAAAACTTATTTCAAAATAATCTTTTATACTGTTAGTGAAAATCATTTAAACCGCTTCAGAGTGCTGGTCTTTGAAACCGTGATTACGATAAAAAGTCGTCAAGACTAAATGTTGCATTGTGTATGTGTACGGAAATAGATAATTTTACATTTGATCACTAGCAATTACTCAGTGACTATAATGACTAAAAGACGAAAATGTAAAAATATTAATTGTCTTCTTTTCTTATAAGTGTTGTTCTGTGTTTTTTTTTTTTTTTTCCATTTCCTTTCTTTTTTAACTGCGTTTTTATTTTTATTTATTTATTTTTTTTTTATTTTTTTTTTGTTGTTGTTGTTTTTGTCATTATCATTATTGATTTAAAAACAACAAAAACAATGATAGTTTATACATTAAAGTGTTTTAATGACATTATCATTTTAAACAACATTTAAAATATATGGCTATTTCGCCCATTTTGAGATGGATCCTTGGCGAGCTCGCCATAAATGAGATCATGAATATTTTTGTACAGTTTTTCTTATAGGAACACATTACAACATCAACGTCTCGGGCAATGTTTAAAAAAGTAATGAGAGGCTAATTCCAAAAATATATATGAATGTTTCCAGTTGAAATGTGTCATGAATTCTTTTAAATTTTCCCCTTCTCTTTCCGATTTTAAAAATAATTTTCTTTAAAACAAACAAAACAAAAACAAAACAAAAAAAGACAAAAAAAAAAAAGTCCTTGTAATAAGCAGAATAATTCCTTTCAAGTCTGTCGTGTAGAAAATAGTACAGGCCAAAAGATCACGCCAAGCACGAGAGACGCCGTAATGAGAATTCCAATAACACTGGCAACAAAGGAAATCTGGCCTTTGCTTCGTGCAGACGACACCTTTCCTTCGAGGAAATCTTTATGCGACTTAACGGAGAAAACCACAGAAATAATCCCCACCAGGGGGTTAAAGCAAACTAGCACTACGACAGCCAAGCCGATGTAATTTCTTGGTTTATTGGGTCCGTGATCTCGAAGAGCTCTGCCGTCTGGTTGCGAGACGAGGGTTCTGTGGGGCTGACTGCAGCTGTCTGAAGCCCACATCCGCTCAGACAGTTTTACTTTCTTTTCATTGGCCATCTCCACTTCTAGCGTGGTGGGAGACGAGTAACACAACATTTTGAAATAAAAATTAGCTTTTGTTTACGTTGGAAATTTTCACTCAGTGAGATCAATTTTCACAGTGTTGTAATTATTCATTCTATTGCAGGTGTTTCATTCATTTCATTCTGAAATAATAATAATAATAATAATAATAATAATAATAATAATAATAATAATAATAATTAGATAAATAAACAAGCATATTTTAAAAGACCGAACTATACAACACCCCATCACTGTCTAATGGTAAACCTTCTGGTTCTCAAAAAGCTAAAAGAAAGACAATATTTGATAATAAAATAATCATTAATTATAACAACTGCTGCCTAATTGAGGAAAATTAAACAAAATACATCTATTAAATTAAATATAGTTTACTTAGTTTATTTCTTAACACATATATTGTCAGATGTATATGCTAGTTATGATAAAATAATATAATATTTAGCGAATATATTTATTCTCATATGTAATGTTTTGGAGCAGAAATGTGTTATTTCTGATTAGCTATAACGTTAGTAAAATGACTGATTAAATGTTGTTAACATTCGTCGCTAACAACAATACAGAGAAATAAATTACTACTCCTTTACACCTCTACAAGTGAAGCCAATACAGAAATAAAAGAGTTTTATTTTAATTTTATTTTTTTTAAATATTTTGCTCATATAATATGTAAAAATTTCACTGCATTTAAAGTGTTGTCAGCAACATCTAATTAAGGCACAAGTATCAACAACATACGACGAATTTGAAATGACATTTTATTTAATGTCACTAATCACCTTTCCTGCTGCTTAGGGGATTGAAAAAAAGAAAAAACAACACGAAAAAAGGTTAAATGAAAGGAATTACGTTTACTTATCACCTCGAAGGTCTCTGCACGTCATTAACGAGGTGAATGTTGTAATAAAGACTGTTTATCACTTTCTAAAGTGGTCTCTTAACGTCGTTGTGCTAAAATCGATCACACGATACAAGTTTAGGTTGAAACTGGATGGAAAAGCTTCAGGCTAAAACCTGTAATTATTAAATCTCACAGCTTACTGACGTAGTCGGCATTTTCGTTGTTGTGTTCAGGTTGACATTAAGAGGGAATGCTATACAACCCCCCCCCCACCCGTTTAAATATCTGTTTAGTTCAAATTCTGAAATATAGCAATACTTGGAGCTGTGACCTGAGATGCTGCTCAGTTTAGAAAACCCTAACAAATTTGTTCTTTTTTAACTTTCTAATGAACGTTATTGCAAAACACTCATACACACACAGAGTGAACAATATTCGCAACATTCGAACAAGAATTGTTTAAACTGTATAGCATCAACGAGGCTTAAAAGATACTTTTATTTAATAATAATAATGATAATAATAATAACACTAGTAGTAATAATAGTAGTAGTAGTAATAGCAGCAGCAACAGCAGAATGACGGAGATAATTAGATTTTTTGTCTTTAATAGTTTATTCATGTTTCTCTGTATATCTATTTGTCTGTCTATCAGTCAATCAATCAGTCAATCAATATATCTCTGTCTGTTTGTCTATCTACTTATCTCTGTCTTTATCACTCTCACCCTCAAACACACACACACACACATATATATACACACACACACACACATACATACAAACACACACACAGACACACTCGCGCATGAGTGATGTAAAATGACTATTTATAGACACATTAACAGAAAATCCTCAAATATTGGGGGGGGGAAAGAAAAGAAAAAAAGGTAATTGTAAAACAGATATCAACAGTCCGTGAAATACATGAAAAGACTGGTACACAGTGATATGTTACGTCCAACCGAAACTAATAAACACAGTAGTGCCAGAAACACTGAGCCTGGCATTTTATACTGATCTGTGACATTTATATAGATGGAAAGATAGGCAGACAGATAGACAGAAACACAGACATATACAGACACAATGATACACACAAATAATCGTTGAAAGAAGAACTGTGAACTATTTGTCATTTAAAGTATGTTTATAAAAACAGAACTTATTTTTAAAAATAAGAACTTGACAGATTCGTTATAACACTGATTTTCAAACAACTGCAACATGCTAGGCAAATTCATATATTATTCAATGAATAAATATCTAAATCTTATATCGTAAAATATAAACGTCGAATATTTAAAAAAAAAAAAAAAAAAAAAAAGAAATATAAAAAACACCTTTCTACACGTACATCATCAATCGCAAGACAACAGCTGCGTATATCATCGCCTCCGCAACGACGTCCTCCTGGGATAAAATGAAATCCACCATGAAGCAGATATTATTAAAGAAATGAATCATGCATCTCTCACGACAAATCACATCATTGTGCAAATAAAAGCCAAATTATATTTGCTTTATTATGAAATAATCTGTAGCATGAGAGTAAAGCATGATCTAACATAACCAGAACTTTACTGGTTGTGAGAAGATCATAGCCGGTGTTTACTGTTATAAGTATATTTTGTATTTTATAACTTTTATTTATTTATCTATTTATCTATATATCTATATAGCTATATTTATTTATTTCTAATATGTCAGCACTAGGAGTAAAAAGAATATAAATAAATAAACATTTTGGGTAAAACGTGCTAACAGTAGCCGTGTAAACTAAAAGGTCGTCAGAAATTCTTGCTGCTAATTGGAAAGAGCGGCCGTAATGTAGCAGCTGCGGATTTTCTCTCGTTAGCTGAGTGGTCTTTGACAACATCGTGTCTGACGCCATATAACGTTTTGAAAGCATCGTTAAATAAAATATTTCCTTCCTTTTATCCTTCTTCTGTCACTTGTACATCCAAAAATTGCATATTTTCTTGACTTAAAACATAGATATAACATCCAAGTGCAAATTGAAATAGATCAACTCTACCTGTTTGAAAATCGTCTTTCCAGTTTTGAAAAAAACACGTCGTTGATTAAGAAACCTGCATTATACACGTTAGTATTGGAAAATAAAGAATGTTACTTACAGACGTTGACGTGCAAGTCTCAGTGGTTGTGAGAAAACACTCCCAGACGCGGAGACGGATGAGTTTGTGCAGTCGCGACTCTGTAAGCCGAGAAATCGTTAGTGGAAATGGGGAGAGCAGAGCGAAGACTCGAAACTCGATGACGCTGAAACCTGGTTACTGTGGCAGTGACAGACTGGTTATCGATCAGTGGGTCACGAGGAGAACATTTTCACGAAAGGTTCAATTTACAAAATATAATAATAAATAAAAATACCAAATTTTTATATAACAAAACAATGACTAGACATTTCTAATTCGTCCTGAAAAAAACAATATCACGTTAGTTAAAATGCAGAACATAAAACAAGCTCGGAAGCGTGTATGAGCAATTAATGAAGAACAGAGACAAGATATTTAAAAAAATACTTTATTTTTGTTGTTGTTTTACTCCGTTGTCAAACAAAGCAACAACGTTCACTACTGGAAATGTCAGGTTCAGTTATGATAATTTTACACTACACTTTCTTTGTACTGAAGATACAATTCTCCAGTTAATATACAATAAAGACTTCGATATAACAAAATAACAGACTGGGTTTTTATTTTATTATATTTTTTATTATTTATTTATTTATTTTCAGTTAAGATTCCCTCTGATAATTTGAATTAAGTAGGAAGCAGACGAGATTTGTGTTCTTTTGCAGCCTTTCCAAACCTAACATCTTATTTCTTCTCGTCTGTTCTTAACAGTAGTGAAAACTGATGCATAAGAACCTAGATGATTTCTAAATTCAAACATTTAATCAAATCTTTGTTCATCTGCTGTAAGTTTATGAGATCTTTAAAGCAAATTCACATTACTCAGTATTACTATTATGCGGATTTCTAAAACAACTGGGGAAAAAATAAATAAAAAAGCAAGATGGAAATTAAAAATCTATGCTTATAAAAATGCGTTGAAATAAATTAAATATGCCTGCTACATGGTTTTATCTCATGTTTTCTTAAATATTATATGATTTGTGAATATCTATTTACACAAAAAAAAAAAAAAAAAAAGAATAGCATAATAAAATAAATCAAAACCTGAAAATATTTAGTAGTTAACTTGTATATATCACTGTTTACCAATTTATCATATGTAATAATAATAATAGTAGTAGTAGTAGTAGTAGTAGTAGTAGTAGTAGTAGTAGCAGTAGTAATAGTAGTAGTAGTAGTGGCAATAGTGGTAGTAGTAGTAGTAGTTGTAGTAGTAGTAGTAGCAGCAGCAATAGTAGTAGTAGTAGTGGCAATATTGGTAGTGATAGTGGTAGTAGTAGTAGTAGTTGTAGTAGTAGCGGCGGTAGTAATAATAAGAAATCTGTATTTGTTATATTTGGTAAACAGAAAATGGTATCTAGATGTTCTCTTAGTTTAATATTGTTAATATTGTTTGATCGTTTTGATATCATTATCATTATTGTTATTATTTCTCTTACAATAAAACTGTATTTATATAGAATTAATAGATTCATGCATGCTAAAATTAAATGCTAGAAGCACGAAGAACATTCAGCAAATAACAGAATATAGAGGAGAAAAAATACCACTGAATTTATTTTGGAGCCCTACACAAGCAGCAGTGGGATGTGGGAAACACTCTTATCTTCTTCAGTGACAGTATCGATGACAGGTTTTACAAATTTAGATTAAAATTTTGATGAAATGGAATTATGTGCGGTGAAGTTTATGCTTCATGAATTTCGTAACAGACCCACCCCTGGGTACGTCAATGAAATGCTGGGTGAAGCGAACGAGTGACGTCCACAAATAAATATCTGTATTACAGTGAGTCTCTCACAACAGTTAACAACATCGTTTTTTCTTCGTTTCGGTCTCAGTGGAGTCTTCCAAGTTAACCACTGAACACTGCTCAGTCTCATCCCATCTTGTCTCAACCTCACTCAGGCTGCTTGCTGTAGAATATAATATAATATAATATAATACAACATAATATATAATATAATATAATACAACACAACACTATATAATATAATATAATACAACACAACACAACACACCACTATATAATATAATATAATATAATATAATATAATATAAATAGAATATAATAGAATATAATAGAATATAACACAACACAACACACCACTATATAATATAATATAATATAATATAATATAATATAATATAATATAATATAATATAATATAATATAATATAATATAATATAATATAATACAACATAACACTATATAATATAATATAACACAACACAACACAATATGATATAATATAATATATAAGTATTTGTACATATGTGACACTGTGTGTGTGTGTGTGTGTGTGTGTGTGTGTGTGTGTGAACTAAATCTATTTCTGTCTGTTTCTGTACGAGTCTAGGCTGAAGCAAAGAGTGGAATAAATCATGTAACAACAAACTGCGCTGTATTTTAGTATGTGTAATGCAACAACATTACAAGCGCTAAAATTATGTTATAACGCACACACGCACACACACAGATACACACACCGATACACAGATACAAATACATGCTCATATATATACACTTACACACAGAAACACATACATACAGCCACACACACCGATACATACATATACATACACATACAGAGACATATACACACTCAGAGAAACAGAGATGCAGACACAGTCACACAGATACACACATACATACACAAACATATACACAAACGCATATACACAAACGCATATACACAAACATATACACACGCACACACACACAAATATATATATATATATATATATATATACCTACACAGAGAAACACATGCACAAATTAACAAACATATACAAACAAACACACATACAAGAAACACACACACACACACACACACACACTCACAGACATACAAGCATGACACTAAATTGAATCATGACAGTTTCATTAACACCAGTCTTTTTTGCGTCCTTCTAACACACAAGACGAACACGGTCTGCACGTGTTTTGTGATAAAACAGATTTTCTGTGACAAAATGTTAATGGCTGCAGTGTAAGTCAGACTTACCAATGTCAGTAAAAAGCTTCTCGACATTTTCTCCTGTTTTAGCTGAGGTTTCTGCGAACATGCAATGCCATTTCGAAGCAAACGCCTCACCCGACTGAAAGCAGATTTTTTGAAACTGTAACTGGTTCTTTATAATACAGAGTCTGACATATTTAAATTTATAACTGCGTGCATTTTTCATGTTTCTGTGTTAGCAGCAAATTTTACAAGCCCCAAACCAGTCGACGCAGAAAACAGAAACGTTCTTCAAATATCCTTAACATAAACATTAGAAATGTGAGACTGGTACGCAAATTAAAATATTCTCTCACATGTTTTCCTTCTGCGTTATATTTTCTAATAAATTTGATTTATTTTTCCTGTTTGATAGTTAAATACTAATAATTTTGATTTATTTTTCCTGTTTGATAGTTAAATACTAATAATTTACTATTTATTTTTCCTGTTTGATAGTTAAATACTAATAATTTTGATTTATTTTTCCTGTTTGATAGTTAAATACTAATAATTTTGATTTATTTTTCCTGTTTGATAGTTAAATACTAATAATTTTGATTTATTTTTCCTGTTTGATAGTTAAATACTAATAATTTTCCACTTGTCTAGAAAACGTGAACACTCACTTCACAGTTTCAAATTACATCAGAATGAAATGATTGACATAAAAACAGAATATACTAGTCTATGTCCGACATTATTTGGATTGTTGCTATTATAATAATGCTTTGGTTATTTAAATCTCTGTATATCTGAATTAAGATTAAAATAAATGTTTAAATGCAGGCTGATGTTCTACGCTGAGCAGTTTTATCTCTATGTTTTTCAATTTTTCTATATTTTTTTATTTATTTTATTTTTTAATGTTTTACGTAATGTTGTTGTTATTATTGTTGTTGTTGATGTTGTTGTTGTTGTTGTTGATATTGTTTTTGTTCATGATGATGTTGATGTTGTTGTTGATGTTGATGGCGTTGCTGTTATTATTATTATTGTTGATGTTGATGTTGATGTTGTTGTTGTTGTTGTTATTGTTTTAACAGTATCATGCTTTAACAGTATGAAGTGGATTAACACAAATGATAAAACTGAAACCTGAAAGTCGACTTGTCTCTCAGACGCCAGATCCAGCTTGTTTCCCACAATGACCGGCACCAGCGTCTGCGGTCCGTCCGTCCTCAGCTTCCTCATCCAGACGTCTTTAACACCATTGAACGAGTCCTTAGAAACATAAACTTTAACACTTACTCAGCTAATAATACGAGGAAGAAGAAGAAGAAGAAAAAAAGAAGACAAATAGTAATAATAACAATAATAGCAGCAGCTACAGCAGCATAGGCTGTTGCAGTAGTAGTAGAGTGGTGGTATGTTGTATGCAGCATCGTCCATTGTGTTGTGTGTGTGCGCTTAGTGACTGTCGTGCACGTTGATACACGTAACTAAATTTGAAAACAGACAAACCTGACTTGTGATGTCATAAAGAACAATGGCGGCCTTTGCGTCTCTCAGGTACATGGGAATGAGGCTGTGGAACCGCTCTTGTCCAGCCGTGTCCCAGATGTGAAAAATAATAATTTTATTTGACGTTTCAACCATTTTTACCAGAAAACTCGCTGCAAGAACAAACAAATATATAGATGTATAAATGAAAAACATATAAATAATAATAATAATAATAATAATAATAATAATAATAATAATAATAATGATGATGATGATGATGATGATGATGATGATGATGATGATGATGATGATAATAATAATATAATAATATAATAATTTTTTTTATAAATTAAAGAAAATTAGAGGATTTAAACAAACGGAATTATTAATAAAAATACATGAGTAATGCAGAATTGAAGTTATGATAAAGATCATAAAAAGTAGATGGGGCAATAGCCGACTCGCGAAAGTAGGGAAATTACAAAAGTTCTATTTTTAGACACGTAGGGGAAAACCACAGTGACAATACAATGACTGTTATTTTGATAACGCGGCATAAGAAATTACCTACATCACATAGATAATATCACCAACAGTTAAAATGTGACTTTCCTACGTGGAGAAGTCTCTTTTTATTTATTCGTTATTTCCAGACACACACACACACACACACACACACACAACACACACACACACACACATATGAATATTACACAATCGAAGGCACAAACGAACAAACCAAGGATTAAACACATACCACCAACAGTGTTCTGGTAGGTTTCACTGAAAGTTCCTTTTGCGAATTTAAGTGCCAGAGAAGTTTTCCCAACCTCCATGTCTCCAACAAGAACTAATTTCACCTTCAGTACAGACTTAGAGTTTACTTGGTTCCCACGCTCAGACATTTTCTTTAAACAAAAAAACAACAACAAAAAAAACAAAAAAATGTAGAAGAAAAAAGAAGGTTATAACAGTGACTACAAGCGAATAAATGCTATAAATATCTATATCATCTCTAAATACAAAATATGTAATACTTACACTGAGTCATAGATCTGTTTTATAATAACCACACACACACACACACAATCACACACACACAACCACACACACACACACACACACACACACAATCACACACACAATCACACACACACACACACACACACACACACACACACACACACACACACACACACACACACACACACACACACACACACACACACACACACACACACACACACACACACACACACACACACACACACACACACACACACACACACACACACACACACTACCATATACATACACATATGTCGCTTTACATTTATTCATGTATGTTTTAAAATGCCAATTCAGTGTCTTGAAAAATAATTCTTCTTTGGAAGATTAATTAATTTATTTAGCTAGTTAGTAAATTATGCTTCTTTGAGGATTAAAATACAAAATTTAGAATGAAAAAAAAGTGCTGCTTAATCAAAAATTAAGTTAGATGTATGAAAGTTTTATTTCATTCATAAGGTGTTCAAAGCATAATAATGATTTCAGTCGAATGTTTTCTTTTTATTTCTTTATTTCTTTATTATTTTTTCTTTCTTCAGTTAACATAATTTTTAAAACAGGTTTTACTGATTAATCCACTAGTTGTTGTCTGATTAATCCACTAGTTGTCTGATTAATCCACTAGTTGTCTGATTAATCCACTAGTTGTTGTCACAAGACTTCGAACGGTAACGCCTCACATAAGAAACAGCAGACAGTAAAGGGAGATAATGCATTAAGGCGAAAGAGGAACTAATATTACAAACCTTATGTAACCTGTTATTTCGGTTCTTCGCTGGTTTTGAAGTATCACCGTTCTGTCACCATATTCCGTTAGACGTTTCTCCCAGTTATTTCATACTTAGTTGTATCTGCAAATGTTATTAATAACAAAATATATGATAAAAAGCTTCCTGTTACAGAGTAACCAAGTTACTAGTCTGACAGCGATGACTCACATCTGATACGGATAAAACATTGTTAATCTAGATTACTTGAGACCAGGAAGTAAAAAAAAAGCAGAACGAAGCAGTCACAGGTAACTTATGCTAAATGAAATCGACAGTTATTAAAGATTAAAAGGAAAAAGAATAAACATAATCAAAACCGAAAAGTAAAAAATAAAATCTATCTGTCTGTATCCTCTTTCTCTATGACGCTGTTTGACTGTGTAACTTACTTGAATCAGATGATTTTTTCTTCTGAAAAAAATAGTGATATTAGTACACTGTTTCAAATAGCAAATAAACAGATAACATAATAAACTATAAACATACAGTTTTAAGGTATCTAATACTATTTATTATCCAAAAGAGTGGTATGTTTACATTCTTTTTACGTTGAAAGTTTTCATGTTCGGTGTTTCTTCTACAGTGTTATTATTTTATTTATTTATTTACTTATAATAATTAACTTACTGACCATTCAGTCATATTTATGAAACACTGAAAACTTGTCTTTGTTTGCTGTATATATTTTCAGTAAGTCAAAATGACGGTCTTTCTGCGTTTACAGAATACTGATGTTTTTATCTGTTACAATACAGAGATTAATCAGTTTTCTGAAAATATATTGTACCGTAAAACCAGCAATAAAGACGAAATCAATTTGTATTATTTTAAGAGTATTTCAGATAGATTTATAAACTAAGTGGCAGAAACCTCGTTCTGATGTAAGTACAAAAAAGTCATCTGCGCATGATTTGTTGAATACAGACATGATTTAATTTCACAGCACGAAATGCTGTCATCGTTGTTTTGTTGCTGCAGTCCATGACATCAATCAAATGTTTTACAACAGAATTCGCGTTAATCGGTGTTAACGGAGTAAACTAAATAACATAAATAAGTAAATTTTATTATTAATATTATTACTGAGGTTTTCATTATGTCATTATTCATGTTAATAATTAGAATGTTAATAATTTCATTTTCACATCAGGGTTAGGCTTTTCACCTTTCTCTGTCAGGTTTGTAATTCCTACATAAAACAATGTCATTATTTAAGGTTAGGGTTAGGGTAGGTTAGGATTTTTTCCTTGGTTAGGGTTAGGGGTTACCTTATGTAATATTCTTTATTTTTGTTGCTATTGTTATCGTCGTTACTGTTAACATTGTTGTTATTGTTATTCCTTTTTGTTATATTAATATAATTATTAATCACATTATTATTATTATTATTATTATTATTATTTTTCTTGTTGTAGCCGTCGATGACGTCGGTGATTTCATTATCATTACTGTTGTTGTTGTTTTCCTCGTTACTTTGTTGTTTTTACTGATGCCTTTTTTGTGCTTTCGTATCATATAATAAATAAAATAATGTTAATAATAAAGAGAGAGAGAGAGAGAGAGAGAGAGAGAGAGAGAGAGAGAGAGAGAGAGAGAGAGAGAGAGAGAGAGAGAGAGAGAGAGAGAGAGAGAGAGAGAATCATGTTTTCAGCATACAATCTAAACCTAAACATCCCTACTTTTGTAATGGTAGACGCTAAACTCAGAATTGGAATTTTTTTGATTTTAGAATATAAGAAGCTAGCCTGAGAGTAGAATCTAGGTCTAAGTTCGAGTTCGTTTTATATTTCAGACAAAGAGTCCACATGAATGCTTTATATAATATTTTAAAATAATTTTGTGTATAAAATAAAGTTTGTCTGTGCACCAAAAAGCTCAAAATATGACTATTTCTGCTCCTTGGTAAAAAATCAAAATATGACTATTTCTGCTCCTTGGTAAAAAATCATATTTTATATTCTATCATCGGATTCAGATACAAATTCCCAGTCGCTAATTAAAAATTTGGGCAAAACACACACACTCTCTCTCTCTCTCTCTCTCTCTCTCTCTCTCTCTCTCTCTCTCTCTCTCTCTTCTCTCTCTCTCTCTCTCTCTCTCTCTCTCTCTCTCTCTCTCTCTCTCTCTCTCTCTCTGTGTGTGTGTGTTTGATTTTATTATTATTTTACATAGTTATTATTATTACTTCATTCTAAATATTTTTCACAAAAACATTGTGTATTTTGAGACGATTTTATTTATACTCTCAACCATTGAAGAAATAAAACAGAAAAAAAGTCAGTAAACATTTCTTCTTTGCATTAACTCAGTATGACATAAATAAAATCTACATTATGTGACTTTAAATAAACTGTTTTCTTGACCACTTCGGATTGTATATTTGTCTCGTGTTGTTTTTATGTTCGAAGGAAGAGTGAATCAAAGGAGGTAATAAACAGTTTAAAGGAAAAGAACGTTACCCGTCTTTAGCGGCCTCCGCGATCAGCGGACACCTGTTGAATGCGGATAAGGACAACATCTTTTATTATTATTCCACTGAGAAAGAGGACAGTCATACTGATTTGATTTGATTTCTCCAAAATAAATGATTGTCTTGCTGTACGGAAGCTTTATATCGTGTGCAGGGTTTGTTGTTTTTGTTGTATCACAAGAGATCGCGAACTTCAGTCACAAACGCTGGCTCGCTTAAACATGCGATTTCATAATTTTCTTAACTAACGTTGATATTTCAGTAATTCCATAATTTGTTTTACACTCAGCGCCAAGTGGGACTCTATATCGGTTTCAAATACAATATTTTCTTATTAACAGTTTTATGAGTGCAAAATATGTTTTATTTACATCCATCAGTGAAACTGATGTGTTTGTAAATGTGTCTTTGCAGAAACCGTGATGCTTGCTATAGCAATGCCACAACGATACATGTTTGTTGTGGATACCGGTGTAATGCATGTGAATAAAGATTGTAAATATGCTAAAACATTTGTCTGTAGTTTTCGTTCCTCTGATGAAGGGACATCTGCAATGCAGGGACACTTTTGTTCAGCCCCACAGGTTTCCCTACAGTGTGGGTAACACTGCATTTCATAATAATGTTACTATACATACACTATAAAGTCAAGGACAAAATAGAGATCTCTGGAAGCTTTTTAGAAAAAGAAAGGAAAAGGGCAATATAAATAAATAGATAGATAGATAGATAGATAGATAGATAGAGGTAGATATATAGATATACTGATATAAAAATAGACATAGTTATATACTTTTGATGAAAATATCATATTTATTTCGTATGTAACATATTCCACTTCATAGTGGCACTTTTACTTTGTTTAGCAGTTCCATAAAAGGTTCCCCTTATAGCAAGGTGATTTGAATTCTGGATTGACTGTTTTAATGTTGTCCATTGATGTTAAAGTACATCCAGTGATGGGATATTCCTGAAGGCTTTCTTATCATTTCTTTGGTACTGTTGTAGAAAGATCAGACTTGCGCACAGATGAAGCTGTAATGTTCAGTCCAGTTTCATAATTTTTGTCTGGTAAGCCAACTGATGAACGAGGTCCTTTCGTTGATTGATATTTGCGAAGATATGGCAAGACACATGAAGCTGGAATGTTCAGTGCAGTTTCATAATGTTTGTCTGGTAAGCCATTTGATGAACGAGGTCCTTCGTTGATTGATATTTGCGAAGATGTGGCAAGACACATGAAGCTGGAATGTTCAGTGCAGTTTCATAATGTTTGTCTGGTAAGCCATTTGATGAACGAGGTCCTTCGTTGATTGATATTTGCGAAGATGTGGCGAGGTGGGACGACTGAAAACGGCAGGCAGAAGGAGCTGGATGTTCTGGTCTTGTTATGTGTAGGTACGGCATAAGGAATGTACACCGGTGGGATATAATGCAAGATACAAATTGATAACAAAAAAAAAATGATTATTATTGTTATGAAAGAAGATACAAACTAATCAGTGTTAAAATACTTTTGTTTTCAAATTGAATAAATGTATTTACTTTGAAGATGGTTGATTAAGCACGTGATTTCTGCGTGGTTGCTGAGACAAAGAAGAAAGAACGTGGCTGTCTCCTGACTTGAGGTTGACAGACTCGACAGCAGGCGATGCATAAAGTTGATTTCTCATACACGAAACGTATCCATCCTGAGACTGGCGTTTAAATGTAGAGCGGCAATCCTGGAACCAGATCTACAATAAAATGAAGATTAAGCTCAATATCTATTTAAAACGATATATAATTATATTATTTATAATAATAGTATATTTTCATTCTTTTTGCTAGCTAACGAGGTTTTTTTATTTTATTATTATTATTATTATTATTATTATTATTATTATTATTTTAGTAATTCTGGGTTTTTTCGTGGCACTAAAATAGTCGTTTTTTTTTTTTTTTTTTTTTTTAAATTCATACCGAAACTCGTTTTTTTTTAAATCCCCACTTTCTTGGTATCAGGATAATGGATGTTGCAAAACTGTTATTAACGGAAGAGGGGGTATATAATTATATAACACAACACACACATCTCAAAAACAAATTTTCTTTACCGATTTGACGCCTTCACACGGATGGGTGCACACTGTCAGGTCAGCAAGGTGGTTCTGGTTATGGCGGCCTCGGTAAATGAACACAGAGTGAAGTAACTTTTCTCAGTGTCTTTGAAATATTTTTCCTTTGAGACGCGGTTATCCAGAGGAAGTCACTTTCTGACTGCTGAAACTAGGGTGGGGACACCCGGAAGTATGAAGTGAATATCCGGGTATTTATCAGCACTTTTCATAGGTGACCTAATAATAAAAGTAGTAATAAATTATATAATTAAACTATATTTATTTATTTATTGGCTATTATTATTATTGTTATTATCGTTGTTGCTGCTGCTGTTGTACTATTGTTGTTGTTGTTATTGCTGTTGTTGCTGCTGTTGTTGTTGTTGTATCGGATAAAACCCTATTCAAATCATCTAAATAAAATTAGAATTAACATTAGTAGTAATAATTGTTGTTATCGTTGTCAGAGCTGTAGTAGCAGAAGTAATAATGTAGATGTAGAAGTAATAGTATTAGAGTAGCAATATATGTAGTAGAAATAGCAGCAGTAACAGCAGCAGTAATAGTCTACAGTGGTAATGATAGTGATAATTATTATAATGATGATAATGATAATGGTCATTTTGATAATGGTTATGACGATTATGGTAATGGTTTAGAAGAAGAAGAAGAAGAAGAAGAAGAAGAAGAAGAAGAAGAAGAAGAAGAAGAAGAAGAAGAAGAAAAGAAGACAAGTAAATAAATCTTACAAAGGTGATCGTTTTTCCGCGGAGGTATGGACGCTGATGGGAAGAATAGTTGTCAAGGTAATTGCGCTGGTGTAGGAGAAAGGAGACATGTTCGGTGTTGTTACAGTGACTTTGGTGCTGGAGGATCAGGTGGCAGATTTGGACTGAGATCTGGAAGAATCCCAGAATCCGTCTTTTGGCCTGTTGAAGGAAAATCAGACTTGCGCACAGATGAAGCTGGAATGTTCAGTCCAGTTTCATACTGTTTGTCTGGTAAGCCATTTGATGATTGAGGTCCTTTCGTTCATTGATATTTGCGAAGATATGGCAAGACACATGAAGCTGTAATGTTCAGTCCAGTTTCATACTGTTTGTCTGGTAAGCCATTTGATGATTGAGGTCCTTTCGTTCATTGATATTTGCGAAGATATGGCAAGACACATGAAGCTGTAATGTTCAGTCCAGTTTCATACTGTTTGTCTGGTAAGCCATTTGATGATTGAGGTCCTTTCGTTCATTGATATTTGCGAAGATATGGCAAGACACATGAAGCTGTAATGTTCAGTCCAGTTTCATAATGTTTGCCTGGTAAGCAATTTGATGATTGAGGTCCTTTCGTTCATTGATATTTGCGAAGATGTGGCGAGGTGGGACGACTGAAAACGGCAGGCAGAAGGAGCTGGATGTTCTGGTCTTGTTATGTGTAGGTACGGCATAAGGAATGTACACCGGTGGGATATAATGCAAGATACAAATAGATAACAAAAAAATAATAGTGATTATTATTGTTATGAAAGAAGATACAAACTAATCAGTGTTAAAATACATTTGTTTTCAAATTGAATAAATGTATTTACTTTGAAGATGGTTGATTGAGCACGTGATTTCTGCCTGGTTGCTGAGACAAAGAAGAAAGAACGTGGCTGTCTCCTGACTTGAGGTCGACAGACTCGACAGCAGGCGATGCATAAAGTTGATTTCTCATACACGAAAGTATCCATCCTGAGACTGGCGTTTAAATGTAGAGCGGCAATCCTGGAACCAGATCTTTACCGATTTGACGTCTTCACACGGATGGGTGCACGCTGTCAGGTCAGCAAGGTGGTTCTGGTTATGGCGGCCTCGGTAAATGAACACAGAGTGAAGTAACTTTTCTCAGTGTCTTTGAAATATTTTTCCTTTGAGACGCAGTTATCCAGAGGAAGTCACTTTCTGACTGCTGAAACTGGGTGGGGACACCCGGAAGTATGAAGTGAATATCGGGTATTTATCAGCACTTTTCATAGGTGACCTAATAATAAAAGTAGTAATAAATTATATAATTAAACTATATTTATTTATTTATTTATTGGCTATTATTATTATTGTTATTATCGTTGTTGCTGCTGCTGTTGTTACTATTGTTGATGTTATTATTGATGTTGCTGCTGCTGTTGTTGTTGTATCGGATAAAACCCCATTCAAATCATCTAAATAAAATTAGAATTAACATTAGTAGTAATAATTGTTGTTATCGTTGTCAGAGCTGTAGTAGCAGAAGTAATAATGTAGATGTAGAAGTAATAGTATTAGAGTAGCAATATATGTAGTAGAAATAGCAACAGTAACAGTAGTAATAGCAGCAGTAGTAGTCTACAGTGGTAATGATAGTGATAATTATTATAATGATGATAATGATAATGGTGATTTTGATAATGATTATGACGATTATGGTAATGAAGAAGAAGAAGAAAAGAAGACAAGTAAATAAATCTTACAAAGTTGATCGTTTTTCCGCGGAGGTATGGACGCTGATGGGGAGTTGTCAAGGTAACTGCGCTGGTGTAGGAGAAAGGAGACATTCTCGGTGTTGTTACAGTGACTTTGGTGCTGGAGGAGGAGGTGGCAGATTTGGACTGAGATCTGGAAGAATCCCAGAATCCGTCTTTTGGCCTGTTGAAGGAAAATCAGACTTGCGCTCAGATGAAGCTGTAATGTTCAGTCCAGTTTCATAATGTTTGCCTGGTAAGCCATTTGATGATTGAGGTCCTTTCGTTGGTTGATATTTGTGAAAATGTGGTGAGACAGATGAAGATGGAATATTGTTTGTCTGATAAGCCACTTGATTAATGAGGTCCTTTCGTTGGTTGATATTTGCGAAGATATGGCGAGGTGGGACGACTGAAAACGGCAGGCAGAAGGAGCTGGATGTTCTGGTCTTGTTATGTGTATCTACGGCATAAGGAATGTAGACCGGTGGGACATAATGCAAGCTACAAATAGATAACAATAATTCAAAATTAATAAATGAATTTACTTTGAAGAGGATTGATTATCGATTGAATTTCTGCCTGGTTGCTGAGATAAAGAAGAAAGAACATGTTTGTTTTGTTGTTTTTTTGTTTTTTTTAAATAATTCTATGTGTATCGTGTCAATAAATAATAATGTTGATTTTTCGTCTTAAATTCAAACCGAAAGTCGTTGACTGAAAGATTCCCTTATTTTGGCACCAGGCTACTGGATGTGATAACTTTGTTATTAACAGTGATCTTAAAAGAGCAAAATTTTCTTCATGTAATATTAACACATCAGGATTTCATCGAAATATAGACAATACTCTCAAAAACAAGTTTTACCGATTTGACGTCTTCACACGGATGGGTGCACGCTGTCAGGTCAGCAAGGTGGTTCTGGTTATGGCGGCCTCGGTAAATGAACACAGAATGAAGTAACTTTTCTCAGTGACTTTGAAATATTTTTTCTTTGAGGCGCATTTGTCCACCGGAACTCAATGTCTGACTGCTACAACTGGGTGGGCACACCCGGAAGTGTAAAGTGAACATCCGCGTATTTATTAGCACTTTTCATAGGTGACCTAATAATAAAAATAGTAATATAATTAAAGTATGTTTATTTTCTTATTGTTATTATTGTTGTTGTTGCTGTTGCTGTTGATGTTGTTGTTGCTACTGAATTAGATGAAACACCATTCAAAAAAAATAAACAAAATTAGAATAAACAAAATTAGAGGTGACTTTAGATTAACTTTGGTAGTAATAATTGTTGTTATCGTTGTTATAGTTGTAGTAGCAGAATAGTAATGTAGCTGTTGTAGTAATAATATTAGAAGCAGCAATATATGTAGCAGTAATAGCAATAGTAACAGTAGTAATAGCAGTAGCAGTAGTCTACAGTGGTAATGATGATAATGATAATGATGATCCAGATAATGATTATGACGATTGTGGTAATGAGTTAGAAAGAAGAAGAAGAAGAAGAAGAAGACAAGTAAATAAATCTTACAAAGTTGGTCGGATTTCGGGGATGGGTTGACGCTGGTGGGGAGAATAGTTGTCAAGGTAACTGGGCTGGTGTAGGAGAAAGGAGACACACTTGGTGTAATTACACTGACTTTTGTCTTCTCTTTGTTGTTGCAACCGCAGCTAAGTTTAGACTGAAGATCTCCCATACTTATTTTATATAAATACTCCCCAATAAAAACAAAAACAAGAAAATACAGAGATACTGAACCTCCAAGTAAATAACTTTACGTAGCATTTACAATTACAATTGCAAACAATCGTTTCTAAGTGACGTATATATGACGTCATACAATAAACACTAAAAGTAAGATCCTTCGTACATTCGCCTCACTGTAACTGCAGTATTTAGGCTGGATTTTACATGATCTGTTGAATTAGAAATTATCACGAGAGATCTCAATTAGAGTAGATTATAGTTAATTCACTATTTTCTTTATGATATGCTTCCAATAAACTAC
Source organism: Chrysomallon squamiferum (assembly GCA_012295275.1). Classification (NCBI taxonomy): domain Eukaryota; kingdom Metazoa; phylum Mollusca; class Gastropoda; order Neomphalida; family Peltospiridae; genus Chrysomallon; species Chrysomallon squamiferum. The sequence goes on along the minus strand of CM022668.1, from coordinate 1,422,947 downwards.
TGCATTTTCAGATAAAAAATAAATCTCACAGATGGGCTTGGATCCTCTATGCCCGCTCATTTCAAACATTAACTTCCGGAACCTTATCTTACTCCTAGTTCTTAAAACTTACTGGTTCCGTACCCAGTTTCAGATAAATAAACCATTCACAATCAGAATTTATAGATTCATGATTTAAAAACTCCAAATTCCATTCCCACTGTATCTTGTTACTGTCTTTCTGAGAACACCTACATAAAATAAACAAGACATAAAAACATAAAAATATAAAAATTAAATTTTAAAAGTTTAATTTGTTTCTGCTTCCTTTCACTTTTCCAGACTTCTGTTTTAATAATGGAAGCTGGATATTCATAACAGTTAAAATAATTTTAGTGTTTATTTGCTTTTATTAGTTTTTTGAAAACTTTTAGATCTTCAGTTACTGCATTTTTTTTTCACCTGGTCTATATGGGTTCCATAACATGACCATGAAGAATTTGAGAAATGCCGAATAACAGGAAACTAATAAAAACAGTAAATACAAAATTTTAACAACAACAAAAAAAAATAGAACGAAATTAATAATCCTGAAGTGTACAACTTATGTAAAATGTCCCCAAAGGTTTCCGAGAGATGTTTGCCAAATACCACACACATCACATTCCTTCAAACTGTTCCTATATCAAAGTGCCTGATACATCCACTAGCCATATAACATAGTTTCATTTTCTTAGTAGATTTCAGCAGTTGTTGTTTTTTTAAATTTTTATTTATTTATCTGTACAACACTTTGATATGTGGGAGATTGACCCCATTCTGTTCAGAAAAATAATTTCAGTTACTAAATAATATCATCTTTCTGACATCAGAATATAATCCTAAACAATCGACATATTTACAGATTATTTACTTAACTGCTGTACAACGTATAGCGATTAAGTAATGGTCGATTTTGTAACAACCAGCATGAATCCACATTTTCACAGAAATTTGCATAAAGTTTAATATTTCAGGTTTCAAAGTCCTTTCTAAATCAATATTGTGTCGTTGTTGCTGTTTACCGACACTGCTGACGTCAGTTATTTAAATTAAATAAACTGCTACCTATCATAATATATATATGTGTGTGCGCATATATATATATAGTTACAATAAATTCGTATCTATTTTTCACCAGTTGCGGAGGAACAATATACATTTGTCATAGTGAGGTCCACACCTTCCTTAGTCTAGATGCGGACAGAGAGAAAGTATTCTCCGTAAAGTTTTCTAACATTTTAGATGCGTGCACGCACGTTATGAAGTTCAAAATTTTGCCATCTATTTTATGTGAGTGAACAAATCATCAATCTGTCAGTATGTATGTATACACATATATCTTACAAAGTTTATATTAATTAATAAATAAATATAATTCTTTTAACAGAAATATGACATAGAGAAATAAATATATGTTTTTAAAAATAAATAAAAAATATTTTTTTTTTATTTAATTACAGTTATACACAAACGAGAAAAATAGATAGATATGCCGTATTAGAGTGCCCGCTTATAAAGATCAAAATGACATGGAATTGGAATTTATTTTATTACAAATATTAAATGTTTGAGTGTCAGCTGAGAAACAGTTTTAAACTGTCACGTAGTCTTCATATTTAAACTGTCACTTACAGTCTTCATATTTAAACTGTCACGTAGTCTTCATATTTAAACTGTCACGTAGTGTTCATATTTAAACTGTCACGTACAGCCTTCATATTTAAACTGTCATTTACAGTCTTCATATTTAAACTGTCACGTACAGTCTTCATATTTAAACTGTCACGTAGTCTTCATATTTAAATTGTCACGTACAGTCTTCATATTTAAACTGTCACGTAGTCTTCATATTTAAACTGTCACGTACAGTCTTAATATTTAAACAGTCACGTAGTGTTCATATTTAAACTGTCACGTACACCTTCATATTTAAACTGTCACGTAGTCTTCATATTTAAACTGTCACGTAGTCTTCATATTTAAACTGTCACATACAGTCTTCATATTTAAACTGTCTCGTAGTCTTCATATTTAAATGTCACGTACAGTCTTCATATTTAAACTGTCTCGTACAGTCTTCATATTTAAACTGCATTTCCAAGGTCACGCGAATCACTCGCCTTACTTTTAATACACGGCAAAGTCTAAGTCATGTTTATTTCGTTTTTATTATTATTATTATTATTATTATTATTATTATTATTATTATTATTATTATATATCACTTGGAAGATAAAAGTATCAATACATTTTGTCCAACGGTCAAGTGGACTTACAAAACCTCACTTCGCCCTCATTTCTCAAACTACCCTAGCGTAGCGTGAACCTGCGTGGCTAAATCTTTCTGTTTAGAGTGGCTTTGATGAAAACACTTCTATTAATTTGATACGTTGCCATTGTTTTGGATGTTCTTTTGACACTAAATCTAAAGGAGATAATTCACTTAGGTATCACCACACACTAATAATAATCTCGTTCATTTATCTACATGTAGTAATTTCAAGACGTATGGCATCAGTGTTTATTAAATCTTCAAAGAAATGCGATCATTTCAGCTCACGGTGTAGCCTAATTACTTCTAAACTACCGCTATTGTTTAACAAGTGATCATTGTTGCAAAACTGTGTGTCGATGTTGACAAAACTAATTACTATACAATTTGTTGCTTTTACTCTGAACTTTACAGCGGAAATCCGACCTAGACAGCATCCGCATTAGACATGGTTTTGTTCATAATAGATTAACGATAGCTGGACGGATTTTGAAATGTTCACAATCCACTGTATGTAAATATATATTGTATTTAAACATTTCAAAGAAACAAAAAGCAGAAGACGGAGAATATCAAAATTAAAAAATCTTCAGATAAACGTTTTTAGTCAACCTCACAAACACACGTGACATCAACAACAGCAGAAACAACAACACGACAAACAGTAACATTTAACTGTTATAAACAAACAGCGGAAAGAGAAAAGGTTTCAAAGAAAGAAAGAAAAGTGGAACAAGCAGATTGCCAGAAAACGAGAAAAATCAGGACAACTATAGATACATTTTTTACATCAGCCTCAAATGCCACGGACACATCAGTGAGTGCGCGCGTACTTGCCTGCGTCCGTCCTCACCACACATCCGAGAAGAAATCCGGCTGCCATTACCCACTTCTCAGTTTGAGAAGTGCTCCTTTTATTTAGGATTTTTACTAATTTATTTAGGTGGTATATTTTTATATATATATATATTTTTTTTTAAAGATAGAACACTGTAGAATACGTCTGCCAGCATCCCCGTTGTAGCACTATTATATTATGGTCATGTGTGTAATTTTTCAGTAGTGCCTTTTCATAATGTCACTGACACCCCTCATCGGAAAAGCTGGATCCGCCCCAGCCAGCGGAATCCGAGACGAAATGATGCAACAGAAATAAATGAAATGTTGGGACAAATCGCGCGTTCAGCACTTTCTAAATGAGTGGATCTAATAAAGACACAGTGTGTATGTTTGTTTGTGCTTTGTCCGTGGGATTTTTGTAATACTTTTTATATATTAATAATTTCTTTCTCTGACAGATGTTATAATAAAATTACTTACCTAATTTCAGATAAAAGTCATGTTCTGTGAAATTAATTATTATGTACATACAAAACATAATTATTAACACGTATAAATACATACTATATATATCTATGTACATATCTCTTTAATTATAAATATTGTAAAATATTTACATAGCTAACTGATCAAATGTTTTGCTCTTACTAGTTTATTTTACATGTGTTGAATACAATAATTGTACATGCATATGCCTTATACCGAAACTTTTTTTTTTTTTTTTTTTTTTTAAATACAAAGATTTTATTTTAAAAATCTCTATTCCGATAGAAACGATATCCAGTGAATGAATTCGTTTACATCTACGGTTACCGTTTGAAGTCGTTGCGATGAAAGACGTAACTGACTTCAAAGACATCAGACATCAAACAGGTTTATCAGCGACTAAGAGTTTTTGCCTCATTTCAGAAAGAGTCTAGTTACGGCCATGTATCTATGCATGTAACTACGTATGTGTATTTATATATGTATATATATTATGTATGTAGAACATTTTAATAAACGAAATAAAAGTCTAATTATTTCTTAGCTAAGTAATTCTATCTAACGATATAAACATATGCATAAAACCATTTTTTAAAATATATTTTGATTGGGGAATCGTTCGCGATTCGTTAGTACACAGATATGTTTATTTCAGTATTAAAATTGTCCGTGCTTTATTCAGATGGCTTTGAAGTATCTTTAAAAAATCATTTGCAAGTAACTTAGCAACTGAAAGCAATTTATTTATTATTTATTACATCGTTTTGGATTTTGGGGGTTTTCTTAATGTGGTTATGAAACAATACAGTCTATGTAAGTTTTTATTTAAAGCACATATACCAAATCTATTTGAATTTAAATTTCGAAAACCTTAGATATTTGGCCGAAACACTGCATTTTAGAACAGGAATAATTAATTATTATATATTTTTATATTTATAAAATGATTATCCTTTCTTTGTTTTGTATGACAGTATGTAATTTTTATTTTTTTTATAACAGCCAAGCAACCGTTCAAGTATAATGGGTGTGCGTGACACATTTGTCATTGTTTTTTCCGTAATAAACTAAAAAAATAATGACAAGTCAGTGAGGAATGTAATTTTTAATGTATCATTTTGACGTGGTTATATTTTACGATATAAATAGTTTTTAAAATAATGATATACAGTGTGTCATTACTTAACTCCTCTGACAACGAGTTATCCCTACAACAGTACAGTTAATTAATTCGGATTTCAGACACGTTGAGATTAGAAATGAAATGTCACATTTACTCCCCCAAAGAGTGCCTCAATAATCTACCATTGTACAGCATATTAGTTTATATAATCACTGATGTTTGCTGAAAACTGTTTCTCATCAACATGATATTTTAGTTTGTTTTGAAAAAGACCATAGTAGCATTTCATTAAACATTAGATCAGTGTTATTGTAAATGGGAAGAAAGTTAGTAAAAATATATTTATCTGAACAGTTAGTTTGTGAGACATGTTAATGACATACAAAACATCTTAAACTGTATATTTATAAATGAAAAAATAAATAATTAAAACCAAATTGTACATGTAAGTTATGAAAAATAAACATTTCTTAATTGTTCTAATTTTCATTCAACATGATTTGTAACTGCATTGTTTTTTTCACTGATAGCCATTTCCAGTCTGTTATGTCAGTTCTTTCTAATCTACATCTGCACTACATTTCACAAGGTAGCACTTTAGTATTTCACTAATTACTACTCAGTCTGAGAACCCAGGCTTTCTTAACCTTTACCCTCAAACCAAACTCTTCATCTTCCTAACCACAAACAATTTGTAAAAAATTTTCATTCTGTTTAAAAAAGAATCATCTTAATTAATTTGGCACTCTGATTTTTCTGTCTGCTAAAACTAACACGTGACATCACTGTAGTATGTCAACAAGAGATCTCTCAAGTAAGTGCATGATGCATTTTCTCACTTAATTTGTCTGAGTGATGTGTGACCTTTGACCTCTATGTCTGATCCTCCAACTGCTCTGTCATGTCATCTAAAGTAACTTTGGTCATTACTTCTCCCTGGTCACCCTCGTCGTCCATCGCATTCACCATCACCATTCCATCACGCAGAGTTTCTTCTTCATCTTCCATTTCCTCAATCTCACCATCATCTGTAGCCACTGCAGAGAAAGTAAATTTACTGTTAAACATCAGCTTCAGTGCATGACTGTAACTACATTGAGGCAAATGCCTCATATCGAATGTGACAATTTTTTTTTATACAAAGATTTTATTTAACAAATATAAAATATAGATCTTTATTCTGACAGAAATGATATCCCACTGAATGAATTCATTTATGCCTTAGGTGGCCCCCAGGCCCTTGACAAATAAAATTTTATTTCTGAATACTGCTCTAACTGATGGTAGCCATCGTTACATCTGTGTTTCTGATCAAACAAAGCATCAAACTGAACAAACTTTGAATGACAGGAAAGAAAAAGACCTAAGGATGCTACTAAATATCTGTGTCTTTGACCTTGATCTTTTAATTTTACTTTGATGTTAGCTTTGTGGAACTTAAGAAATAAAGCTAATTTAGAACTGTAGCCAAGAATGCAATTCTGAGCTCTTTATCCACACATTTTCAGACTTCTTTCTTAACTTTACTGCTACAACATGCAAATACCTTGCGAACTTGAGACTGCATTTTGCTGAGCACTTTTCTTAGCATTGTGTGTTCTGACGTGTTTTGACAGATGGTCACTTCTCATAAACCTTTTGCTACATTCTGCACACTGAAATTTCTTCTCTCCTGCAAAAACAATTAATACTTGCTTCATATTTTTCTTTGTTATTAATATTTTTGATGTTTTAATATCATCCATACAATCAGTTATAAATTGAATTAATTTTTATTTTTACTTTATGTCCACCTATAAAACATTACTTGTATGACTGACTAGTTGAAATAACTGGAATGCCACTATGTGATTACCAGATATAAATTAGAAATCCTTGAGGTCTACAATATTGTTATTTAACAATTACTTTGAGTCAATACCTGTATGTGTTCTCTTATGTCGCTGCAACTCATCTGACCTAGTGAAGCGTTTTCCACAGAACAACCAGTTACAGACAAACGGACGTTCACCAGTGTGCCATCTACATCACACAAACAAAAACATTATTTGCTAAATGCTATAATTGACATCTACATCACACAAACAAAAACATTATTTGCTATATGCTATAATTGACATCTATATTACACAAATAATACATTATTTGCTATATGCTATAATTGACATCTATATTACACAAATAATACATTATTTGCTATATGCTATAATTGACATCTATATTAAACAAATAAAAACATTGTTTGCTATATGCTATAACTGACAACTACAATATACAAATAAAAACGTTATTTGCTATCATTTGGACATGAATAAAAACTATGAAAATCACAATAAACTGAAAGATCATTTAAAATGTTTGACTATTACACAACGTAAAGACTTGTTTATGTTTTAATTTACCTCAGGTGAGCACGGAGGTGAGATGTTTTTCCGTAAACCTTTCCACATCCTGGCATGTGACAGATGTGTTGTTTCTTCTTGTTGTCTCCAGTCGCTCTAAACAGAAAATGATTTAATTGTCAGTTTCTCCATCTGTTTACCAATTTGTCAACTTGAAATTTATGATAATGTCATGGTTTATGAAAATTATATAATTAACATTATCAAATTTTATTTTAAGTAAAAATGATAAATAATGTAATTAAAATCAATATTTGTTATTGCTCCTTCAAATGTAATTAAAATCATAAAATAAAATTTGATTTTAAATTTATTTTTTGTTTCCACAATACTTCATAACCATCATTCATCTTCATTCCTTCAAACAATTTATTTTCAAAGCATTTAGTACAGATCTATATACAGCTAAAATTAAATCCTTTTTGTATTTTAATTGTTATTGAAGTTTTAAACTTTTTCCTTTTTTTACAATGAACAAATGTGATCATAATTTATTAATATTTTAAGCTTGAAAAAAAAAAAAAGTTTTTATTTCACTCTGTGCAGTTTACTTTTTCAGACAGTCAAAACAAAACTGTTGATATACCTTCCATCACTCTGACAGTTGGGACAAGTGCAGGCTACCCTTCTTAATCGTCTGCCTGGGGCTGGAGTCTCCTGTCCTAGGTTCTGCTGACCAACTTGTGTTGGACTCAAACTGCCAACTGAAGGACTCTGAGACGTTGCTAACACCTGCCATTTTGTAGGATCATTAGGATCTTGTTGTATTGGAATCTGCTGACTGCCAGCTGTTCAGTACAGAGTAATATTCAGTAAATATCAAAATATAAATTAAAACTTTTATTAATTTTTATCTATCAACAAGAGATAATAAATAATGTAAATTGACAAATATTTATCTGTATTATTACAAATGCTAAAAACTCAATTCAGAAAGATAAGCTTTGCTGCACTAGAGAGTCATGGGTCAGCCATGTCAAAAATTAAATATTCTTTTCACACTATGTTACATGGTTATTTGAAAGGAATAAAAAAATAAAAAATAAAAGTAACTGTAATTCTTGCCTATTATTTGAGCACTGTTGATAGTTGGTGTGGCCTGGCTAAGTTGCTGTGCACTGATACTCTGCACCTGTGATGTTGGGGTAATACCAGTGACAGCACCGGTTGATGACAGAGTCACTGCTCCACCCATGTTGGAAACATTAGTGGCATTTGCAATGATCTGACCTTGAGGAGTGACAGTCTGAATTCCCTGCAGGTTTTGAAGATTCTGAAGTGCCTGGTAGCCTTGCATGTTCTGGAGACCCTGCAGATTCTGTACCTGTTTTTAATATTTTTAATATTTTACACGTATATATGTATCTTTTTATGTGTGTTGCATGTGCATGAATTTAATTATTACTTTTTTCTTTCTTTTTTTAAAGAATAAAAATGATTTAAAAATATAATGAAAAACGGGAAATTCTAAATATGTCAACATTTTACATATTTGTTTTTCACCTAAATAATTATACTTAAAAATAGACCCCTATATATATATACCCATATATTTATAGCAGTAGACTCTTTTTTAATCTCCAGACTAAAAAGAACAAAGAGTATCTATTGTTGCAAATGTCCATTAACCCATACATATTTTAAAATCATTAACTATTTAATGGTACTCATTTTTCTTGTTATTTAATTTTAAATTAAAATATTTTCAGTTTGTAGGTTATTGCCATGACTGATAGCAATGGTTATGAATAATCTGGCTGGCACCTTTCATGTAGGAAACTGTAGAGAGAGATCTTACTTACCGACAGAAAATTTTATCAAAACTGATTCTGACAAAAACTTAATAATTACTGTAACTAAAAGAAGAAATGGGCATACAGTGTTCCTCAGATAGTGTACACTGAGTGAATAGTGAATGCATCTACAGCAAGACAACAGCTGTTTTATCTACTTTTCAAACAGAAAGTACTGGATTCATATATAAACAAATTAGTCTGCCCAGTGGTACATTCAAGAATATTGTTATTTGATTTTTAATACTTTGTTTTAATATAAGAACAAGAAATATAAAATATGTTAAAATCATCATAACTATTCTCTATTCAAAAAAATATAAATTATGAAAAAGAATGTAAAATGATAAAGTTAAAAAAATAAAACAGTACCATTAAATATTTTAAATAAGACAAAATCATACAATTACAGTTGGTGTATCTATTACCTGAATTGTCTGAACATTGGGTCTCATGTTGCCAATGTTGACTGCCTGCTGCCATAGGTTCTGTGGCATCACTTGTCCATGTCCAGCAAGCTGGATTCCTCCAATACCCTGAGCACCAACTCCCTGCAGCATCTGCTGAGGAGTAATGATTGTCGGCATTACATTCCCTTGAGTTTGTGCCTGTGTAGAAGCAGCTGATGTTGCCGACATTGTTGTTACTGTGGTTGAAGCACTTTGAGGGTATGAAGCCACTGTGAACGATGATGAGGATGGTGTCTGTGGGGCTACAGCAGAAGACTGTGATGAAGGAATAACTATCTGATTAGTTGCTGGGTTGATAACATTGCTTCCCATATGAATGAGAGTAGGAAGACCATTAGGTCCCATTGCAATCTGTGCAAAGGTTGGATTGGTCTGTCCTCCCGCAAAAATATTCTGCAATGAATTAGACTGCTGAGTGAGTGTTTGAGATGCAGTGACATTGTTTTTATCATCAGCTTTCATTGAGTCCTCTGCCTGACTTTGCTGGGCACCTGATGTGACAACCTGTGAAATACTCTGAGGTACAGAATTGATTCCTGTTGTATTTTGTTGGATAGGTCCTTGCATTGTCTGAAATGTCTGTAAAGGCAGCTGAACAGCTTGTAATGTATTAACAGTCTGTCCATTAACAGAAACAGGAATTTGTACAAGGTTGGGTATCTGTTGTACCGGGAGCTGAATGGCTGGCTGCTGTACACCTCCCAAACTCACCAGATTACCTCCTAGATTAACAACATTTCCAGCTAGGTTTGTGAATCCCATAGCCTGGATGACATTTCCTCCTGAGATTCCTTGAGTCCTCACCAGCTGACCAGACGGAGTTATAAGGGTTTGGCCTGCCATATTCTGAGGAGCTACTAACGTCTGGTTACCAACTGCCCCTCCTGTTGAAGGAATAAATAAGGCTTCTTGTCCATCAACAGTTACCGTTTGAAAAGAAGGCATAACATTATAGGAAATATTTCCACCTGGTCCGATCGTAACCATAATTTGGGGTGGAGCCTGTTGCACAAGACCTGCTGGCATGTTTGCAACAGTTCCTGTACCATTTCCTTTTCCTCCATTAGTGGATGTTGTTGGATCCACAAGTGCACCTGTCGGAAGTTGTACCCAACTAGGTGCTTGTACAACTTCACCATTGTTTTGACCAGGGACAATAACACGAACTGCTTGAGACCCTCCCTGGTTGTAGGCGTCGTCGGTGGGAGGGGGCGCCCCAATCTTGCTGCACGTGGCTGCGAGGAGGGCTAACGGGGACGGCTGTGCATCCTACAAGGCGGAGTCAAAGAGGGGTGGTTAAAACATGGCCGACAATTGTCGAGATCGACACATTATAACTATATTATGACATAAAACATCATTTAGATATCGAAGAAAATAAAAAGACACTTACTTGTGATACACTAGCTGGCACGACGTACTCTTGATTGGATTTTCTAACTTGAACCGCTGACATTTTACTTCATTTCTTTAATCGAAATCTGCTACAGTATATCTGGCGTCAGCATGCGTATGAATTTTGCTGGAACGTTAACAATGCTGTTACACCTCTTGCGTCGATATTGAAACATTTTGACCAAACTTATTTTATATTATTTATCTATAGTATATGTTGTTATATTTACTGTACACTTATTATATAAAATATTTTCCCCCTCTTATTGGCAATTTAAATAAATGTATATTGTAATTAATTACGAACTATTTATTTGAGCGTTCTGATTTGTATGTAAATAGGGATAAGTGCCCTGACCCCATTTTTGATTGACAGCTTCAGCTCATTCGGTTATCTAAAAGATCAAAGAAAGCCGTCCCAGCGCCAATGAATGTAAAAACCCGATATTTAAAAACTTGTACTAATTGTCAAATTTTTTATTATAGTTGATGTTAAATCAAATTTTAATAAGATTGAAATAGTGTAGTATTTTTTCTAAATACTAACAAAATAATAATTTAATGATTAAATTATGGAATCTTAATTTAGTAATATATTTATTTTTTTTAGTCTTAAGTAGTAAGAAAAAAGTTGTATTTAACATATTCTTTTAAAGAAAATAAAAAAAATTATAATTATTTTTTGGTATAAATTATAAAAATAATGTAAAATATTTCGAGAAAGTGATAAAATTGGTTTGATAGTTATATTAGACGACTTTTACACTATATATACAAATATAAAAACAGTTTTTAAAGATCATTCACCGACATTTTTACCATGACGTGACATCGTAGAAGATGCAAATATAAATGCTTTGATAATGAAAGTATTTTCTTCAAGTTTTTAAAATAAATTCCTAGCACAAGTTCATCGGTTCAAATCGTTCTACCTACAGATAATAAAATAGTGTCGCAGACAAACATTATGAAATATTATATTCATTAAGTGTCTCGTATGGTTTCTGCACGTGCCGCTGATGTTTATATCATTTTATTTATTGTTTTATTTGTTATAAGACATCTCAGAATTTTACAATGCCAATCTGGTAGATAAATATGAGTGCTAAGCAAGTTATATTCAAATTGTATTTTATTTTATTTATTTTGTTCCCAATAAAATTAAGGTGTTTGTCTCAAACGAAATTTTTACTTATATTTGAATTACTTGTATCAATAGTTTGATTATTATTATTATTATCTACTTAGAAATTCACATATCGATTATTATTATTATAAGTAATTAGTTTCTATTCCAAATGCTTATTCTAAGCATAATAATAATAATAATAATAATAATAATAATAATAATAATAATAATTAATTAATTAATTAATTAATTATTAAAGAATCATGTTGAGTTTTAATAAATAAATAAATTTCTAGAAATTATTACATTTATTTTGATTATGTATGTAAAAATCATAGACACTCGTTTCTCTGTGTCGTAAGCTTACGTGCGATTATAATCTGAACCCCTGTATGTAGTTGTTTTTTTACATTCTCTATTCCTATCACGAGTCGTAATAGTATTCAAAAGAAAATAGTTCCGGTATCCTCCGAAACATTAATGCCTCCCACTGTAGGCTGGGAAGCGTGACCTGAACTAAGTTAAAAATAGCCATACTGGGATTAATGTATTGATTACCGCCCACCTCAGAACAGACGAGCACTGTCTGACCCGGTCTCTTACCTCGTTGTTTCGGATGGGAGGGAGTCGTGGGCGTGTCTTTTAATACTGCAAAACACTGTAACGATGTTGAATAGTTTTAGGTAGCAGGGGCGGTCAGTTGTGGTAACAATGAAATACTAATTTTACTGTAGGTTTCTGTCCATCCAGGGTTGAAAACAGTTACGTATTAATTTGTGACAATGGAAGACAATGACATTGTATCAAATAATGGTAAAATTGGTTAAATAGCTTATATTGTGAGTAAGCACGTAAACAAATTATTAAATTACAAAATAAATAATTAAAGTTAAAAAGTTAACTTAAACAAGTCTCTCTTTTATAACCATACGATACATTAATCAGTTCCCATACAAGTAACGCCCATGATAACGGTTAATGACTCATCGTTCTATTCGTGTTAAAATCGCCAAGGCGGAAGAAATGCATGCACGCATTTGCACGTGTAGATCAATGTAGAAGCTGCGTCCCTAAGTGCATTTGTTTTAAAGTGTTCCTAGTACTTTATCTGACCAGTGTGTGTGTGTGTGTGTGTGTGTGTGTGTGTGTGTGTGTGTGTGTGTGTTTGTGTAAAAGAAAAAAAAAGTAAAAAAGAAGAGATATTTAAAGAGTGGTGATACTGATAGGATAGCCAAATCACATCAGGATTTATATTGCAGTACAGCAAACTCAAAGCTGCAGGAATTTAAATTATGCATATTTTTCTTCTTTAAAAATAAATAAATAAATAATGTTTCAACGCATATATATTTTTAGAATGCGTTTTTAAAATATATCTGTAGTCTAAATATAGTATCGCACACATTTTACGTGATTTTAATCTTTTACCATTTTAAATACATATTTACTCATTTATACTGACCCTCGATTTCACGGACCAAATTTTGAAAAATATATTTAAACTTAACGCCATTTCCCACTTTAAATCTTACCTCTAGGTACTATTAATTTATTTTGAGTTCTCACTATGCGATCACGCAATCCTTTCTCAAGCCATTTCCCATCAACGTAAGAGAAAATTTTACAACTGCACAAATAACCATTCCAACCTGACAAAACATCACCCAAACTTACCTACATATCTGTACTGTACGTTACTTTATATATTTTGTATGACATCTGTTTACATTATTCTGTAGTTAACAGTAAATTTTCGGGTTAATGACCAGACATTTGCATTTCCCGGACCAGTACTTCCCCCTGATAGTCCGCGACATCGAGCGTCAACGGGATTTATACCATTAGTAATTAATCTGTACTCACTATATTTGACACAGATTAACTGTATTTTTCATTTAGTTAGTTTTATATTTATTTTTTTCTTTGTATCTTTATTTTTTTTATTTTTTTTTTTATTTGAATTGCTTTATACATTTATTTTCAATTAAAGTTTCCCAAAACCATGAGCTAGTTTTCGTTTTTCCACCACATATTGAATATGGGATTTTAAGGCATAATGTATAATAAAGTAAATCTTTAGAATATTTATCTGAATGATATTAACAACAATATCCCACTATTCTTGTATTTTGTTGGTTTCTTTCATTTGTAAAGAGTTGTAAGGAAATGTTATATTAAACATTACCTGATTCGTTCTGTTTCAGTTTTCATTTTCTAACACATTTTACTAATCTTACCTGGAAGAAGTTACAAAGTTACATTTTCTGACAATTAGTAAATAAAATGTCTGAATAGCATGCTTAAGAAAACAGAGAACAAAAATATCAGTGTAAAAATGTTTATTATGTTGGTTTTTGGATTGTTTTTCATTTATTTATTTATTTTTTTCATTTACATTATTTCAATGTAAAACTTGAGTTAGAAATATTTATCATTTAAAACCATAAAGATCTATTGAATAATCAATGTAATACAACACATTTCTAGATCACTTCCCCCCCCATAAAAACAAATTATGAAATAAGTCCCTTAATAAAATACTAATTATCGTTTGGAAGCTTTTATAATTATCACCTAAACTTAAAAAAGGTTAAAAATGGCAGCTTTTGTGGGTTCAGAAATAGAATATGCAAGGTGCATGATTCATGATGGAAATTTATCAGGACTGATTACCCTAGAAAAGAAATTAGAAATAAGAACACTTCTGGTATATGTTTTGAGTAATTAACTGCAATTTAACTGTGAAATTGAAAAGCTTTTGTAATCTGATAAAATGAATACAATACATATTTGTTTTATTTATTTACTAGCAAGACTGATTATCTAAAACCTCAAAACCTAAATCTTCTTATTAGTATTAAACAAAATGTTTTTGTTTTTCTCCATTTTTAAAAATATATATATATATATTTTTAATTATTTTATTATTATTTGTATATTGTTATTTTAACATCTAAGAGATTTGAAGGAAAATATAAATAAAGCTAATAAATCAAAAAAAGAAGAAAATAAGACACTGAACAACAAAATTTCTAAAAAATGTACTTTAGTTTCACTAAAAGAAACAAAATAACACTAAATGACATAGCATCAGCATACAATCACTTACAAGCTATAAATTACATATCTTTTAATCACAGATTTATTTTAATTTGTAACTTACTTTGTGGTGTTAACTATTAAAGTTCTCTTTATTTAATAATTACATTTCTTAATTTGTTTTGTTTTCTTACTCTCTTAAGTACAAGCCTTTGGATAAGTTCTGAAAGATATTTCTTGGTGTTTTATTTTATTATTTTTTAAACTGGAATGAGTTGCCAAGCAGAGATTATTTTTCTTATGCATTTTTATGGTATGATTAATATACAGATATATTTCATGGGATTATGTAATCATTTGGCATTAAACATTACTAAAAATGAAATATAATAATAGAATTACCAGTACAGTATCATTCAGCAGACAATATTAACAAACAAAATATAATAACAATAAAATGAAATAAATACATGTGACATAATGAGAAAATTCACTGCAAATTTACTATGTTGAACTTGACGGGGCTATTTTAATTTTCTCATTTTTATAGGGCTACATCTTCAGTTTGTTTAAAAACTTACATCAATATGTTTTGGCTATTGTTCATACTACCCAACAGAGTTGTGTTAAAAAAGTTTCATTATTCTTCTACATATGTTCATAATCTGGCAGGAAATAATTGATAATGAAAAATATTCAGCAGAGATAAAAGTTTGAAAAAAAAACAACATTTTGGTTTTTATTAAAAAAGGCCTTTTCATTTCTTTTTTCCAGACAATCCAGCACCAGCATTGAACTTGAAAAGAATAATATCGCCGTCCTCTACTACATAGTCACGACCTTTCTGTTTGTATTTGCCTGCTGCCTGCAAAATTAATGAATATAAAAAATAAAATAAAATATAAAAATTTGAGAAACAAAAGAGATAAGGAAATGAGTAAGATCTATAGATATTCTGAATTATTTGTAAACTTACAGGTGTAAATTATCTAACTGTACAATGCCAGAATTATTTAAAAACAGCTAATAAAAATTAAAAAATCAATCAATTACAAATTAAAAAAATTAAAAGTTCAATAAAAAATCATCCTTTCATGAAGAATTACAGATAATTACTTTGCAAGCTGCCTCAGTACCATATTCTTCAAAGTCTGCATATGACATAACTTCAGCCATAATAAAACCTTTTTCAAAATCAGTGTGAATTTTTCCTGCAGCCTGTGGAGCTTTCATTCCTTTCTGTTAAACATACAGTTAATTAAAATTGCAAACACTAATTAGAAGTTTTCCTCTGCAACAATTTAACAAAACTCACTATTTATATGAAATGTTATGGTTAGTTAATTTTCTTCTTTCTACAATACTAATCATTATTGTTTATTACTTCCAATCTTCCATGTAAATATTCCAGCTAAAAATAAATAAAACAAACAATCCAAGACCTATTTAATACAATTCTAAACTGTTTTTATATTTTCATTATTATCACGAATTCAATAATAAAATTTATGCAGAAAATTGTTTTGAATTTGTTAATATTACCATTATTGTCCAAGCTTTGACTTCATCTTTTCCAGTTGTGAAAAAGTATATTAAATTCAGAGCCTTGTAACCATTGACAATTATCTTTTCCAATGCACTAAAAATAAAAAATAAACTTCTACCATCAAAATATTTCATTTCAAACAACAGATAATACAAGTCAGATTCAAACATCTACTAGAAAATTATCTTGTTGTAACAAATTATTATCACTAAAATAAAATGTGTCATATCATAATATAACAAATCATGTATTTTTAATTTTTAATAAATATTTTTCATACATAAATAAATTAATATAATAAAGTACGTATTTTATCATTTTTTTAAAAATATTTTTCATACATAAATAAATTTAATAAATTATATATTTTATAACTTTTCAGATTATAGTTCCATGGTTTACCTCTGAGAATTTATTTCTTTAAGATAAGCAGCTTTCTCCTCATCTGACATGTCAGCAAGCTTCAATTCAAGAGCACCACTGAACAGAATCACCTGGGCACCTGGATCATTTTTGTCAATCCACTCCTTAATACTTAATAACCTACAATTACATTACAGTTACCTTTAAAAAACTCTTGAATATTAACCAATTTTGTATTATGCAAAACAAAATAACAATAATAACACATATCAACTGGAATATTAACCAATTTTGTATTATGCAAAACAAAATAACAATAATAACACATATCAACTGGAATATTAACCTAAATATTATGATAACAATTTAGTTAAATGTATTTTATTAAATCATATTTCTCAGCTACAAAAGACTTAATAGATTCTAAGTACTGAACTTGATGTCTGCATAATGATGACAGTAACATTTACCTTTTATTCTTTTTCCTGAGGTAGTCCTTTTCTGACAAGTTCACAAGGTATATGACAGGTTTGGCTGTTAAAAATAAACAGCTGTTAAGAACTTCTATCTAAAGGGGAAAAAAAACAAGCAAGAAATAATTAAAACTTATTAAAACTATCCTATGCATAGTAACAAAAAATTAAACTCATTGTTAATGTGAAAATATGTTTGTGGTCTAAATTGTACTGTCAAGGAAAATCTGAATGTGGGCTGAAAATGGTAATACATCCTAATCTACACGTACTTCTTTAGAATCCCATGTTCCATGTCTCACCCATTGCTTCTGATCTGTGAGAAGACTGCGAACTTTAACCAGAGTGTCCTGAAAAAAAGACACAGAATATGAAACATTCTTACCATTCAGATACTTTATGATTATCAGTAACGCTGAAATAAGGATAAAAATAATGTCTTCAAAAAACAAGAATTTTAAAATATGTTTATATATACAGTCAAAATATAATTCTTAATTATTAAACATTTTGCTAAAATAATGCATATTTATTGTCTTACATATTCATATTTTTTCTTTTTATCTGAACTTCTTGCTGCTGTCTTTTCAATTGGGTCTAACTGTTTTCTAAGAAATTCTAAATCTTTCAGTCTGAGTTCATCATGAATAATTTCTAAATCTCTGGCAGGATTTACATCTCCCTCAACATGAACTACTTCTTCATCATCAAAACATCCTGAAATAAATTGATGTATCAAATAAAATAAACTGTTGATAAAATACATGATTTATTATATTTATTTATTTATTTATATATGAAAAATGTTTATTAAAAAAGTATTAGTTAAACACAGGGATAATTTTTAAAATTAAAAAATAAATATTTAAAGGAAAAATCTATTAATAAACTCACTTAATTATATTTCTTTTTATAACTTATAAATTATTATTATGTTATAAAATCTTCATTTGATTAAAATTTTATTATTGATCAGTGTTTAAAATAAAATTTGAAAATAAAATTGTAAAATTTAATATTATCACACAGAGACTTGACATATCATTTTAGCATTTGTGTTTACTGATAGAATATGAGTGCTGGTGTAGAAATATTCCACCCAGAGTTATGGTTCTTTCCCTATTGTGATATTAAATCATTAAAGTGAACAAAATGATGCCATTTTCTAGGCTGCTTTGTCATTATGTACATTATAGATCAGGCACCATGGATATTTATGGATATATAAATATTATACTCTGAAGATTTTTTAGAATAATCATGGGTTGTTTGTTTTTTGAATTTTTTATTTATTTTTCAATTATTTGTTGTTACAGGCAAAATATAAACTAGCTGCAAGAGACCTTTTTGCATACCACACAATAATGGCTTCTCACACTTCAGTTTTTCAATAAATGAGAATAATCTGAAGGAGATTCTCATATTCCACTGATACTTACGAACAACATGAAAGATTGCATCACAGGCACTGATGTTCGAAAGAAAAGCATTTCCAAGTCCTTTTCCTTCGTGGGCTCCTTTCACAAGACCTGCTATGTCCACAACATTGAGGAAAGCAGGAACCTTGCTGAAATGAAATGATGGTTATTAAATTAATAACTTTCAGGAAGATGTTCTCAAGTGAAATAAAGGTGTTATGATGTATCTACTTTTCCTTTACTTCAATAGATATAATCGTTTATCTTTCTTTTTTCTTCAAAATCAGAACTGAAATTATAAAATACACACAAAAAGTTATTCTACAATAATAAAGAGACTAGGTCTTTTTTCTTATATTTGTTTGGGGTTTTGGGGGTTTTTTTTTAAACTGTTATTATATATATATTTCTTTATTGCATTAAGGAACAAAATGAAAATTATACTGACCTAACTGGTTTGTAATGATCTACTAAAAATTCCCATCTTTTGTCTGGAACTGGCACACGACCTACAAAAAAATACTTCTGCTGTGAAAAAAAATGTTTTTTTCTTCTTGTTTTAGTGATAAATAATTAACAGTGAAATTTGAAAGACAGTTTTGACAGAATTTTAAATTCACTACAACATTTAGATCTCAGTAAAATATATAGCACACAGAAAATATATTTTTGAAAGTGCATTCGTAACAATAATTTTACCACTTGCAACAAATTACAAACAAACTCATTAATACTACTAACTTGCTTAGTTTATTATGGCAATTTTTAAGTGATGCATTATAATTTAAAAATCTAGAAAATATATTCAATTATTAGACATGAACATGAGACATTTTCACATATTTCTGGCTATATTCAACTATCAGCAAAACAAAATGGGTTTTTTACAGTTTGTGACTGATTTTAAAAGATGTTGATTATGTAGACATAGAGACAGCCAATAATTACTGAATATATTAAGTTGCCACTTTAAAAAAAAAATTAATATATAGATTATTGTTATAAATACATTTTTTCATAACTATATAATATAACTGTATGGAATGATGTACTGTGAAGGATTTACTCATGTTAATAATATATATCTAAGTATAAAAATGTAAGTCCTAAATTATTTTTGATATTGTAATTCCATTAAAATAGAATAGTCTATATACATCTGTTTTACATAACTTACTTTCATTTGGGTCTATTGTACAAAATGGAAAGTTTTCTGCATGTGCTTGACTTTTGGTAAGCACATTAAAAAATGTTGATTTTCTGAAAGAAAACAATATAAATATTTATTCAAAATAATGTTAATAAAATATATGATCAATGTAAATAATTTAAAACTGACTGTTTAATGAATTTGTTAATTAAAATTATCCGTAAATAGTAAAACAATTTAATACAAACCCAACATTTGGCAAGCCAACTATTCCAATTTTTAGATTTGTTCCAACTCGACCAATCAAAGGTGGTGGTCCTACATGTTCATCTTTTTTCTTTGGTGGCATTTTACGTCAAAGTGTAAACTAAAATGATAATATTAATTATTAATATGTAAATATAGTTCGTGGACTAAACGTAACAAATGTATCATTCATTCATTGTATGCGGATAATAAAATTAACATCGAGATACAGTCACAGTCAGTCACATCATAAAAACTGTTACAATATTCTGTCACATATTAATGATATTTATCGTTAGAGTATCACTGTATGTTATAACCAAACTGATGTTTATAATCATCACCTACTTCGAATTCTTGGTAGCTGGTATCGTGTCTAGATCAACAGACACCACCGCTAATAAGACTTTACTCTTAAGTTGATATCGATAATAAAACAGATGTAACTTTAAACCTATGGATAGGAAGACATTTTTATTTCTTTAAATAAATCAACATTCTATAAAGAGATAATTATTCAACACACGTAACAAATTCACCTTTCCTTCTTAGCAGAATTCGAATATTGAAAAAATATATATATATATATTTATGCCTTAGAAATAATATTAAACGCGTGGTGCAATAATGGCGAAATTTCAACTGCGCATGAAGGGAAGTAGCAGACGACTGTGTCCTGTTGCCATATTGGGAACTGGCCCAATGTTATCAAGTTGCACTATCCGAATGTTTCTCTCTAAAACTATACATAATCAAGGTCAATACCTATGATACTCATTTAATTGTATTTTATTAGTCGATAACTGTATCAAATTTTTAAAATAAAGTAGTTATAAAATATTCCTCAATCCTAATATATGATTTAACTATAGTTTTAAATGGTACTTGAATATTATATTGTGTGAAATCATGACCAACATTTTTCCTATTGCATTTACATTTATAATGAATATGAAACTTTTGTGTTTATCCGATGAACCGTTTTTATTATATTGTTAATAACCGATAACATTTTTGTTCTTACTATAAAACTGAAACCAATTTCTTACGTAAACTTCAGTACAAAGCGCTCGGCAATGGTTGCTGTCAGTGACTGCGAGTAACACGGCAAATAACGCAGTTACGGTAACCGAAAATTGCAATGTTTTTCCCCACCAATTTGTGTTTTAAATATGCAACACTCATTATTTACAATGAATACCTATAAGTATAACTAAAATCAATTCAGAATTTGCTTTAACAGCTACCAAAAATTGTGAGCAACTTTACGTCATTATATGGGTACTTTTCACATTTTCAGTAGGATTAAAATGATGCCATTTTTGTCATATTCCATCTCAAATCGATAAGGAAGTAGTCCTGACTTTTAATTTTCAATTAAAGTTCCATTTGAACGTAGACAGATAAATAATTGTCTAACAGACCGAAATTAGCATCAACTGAAGACAATAGCTTTCAAAATAAATGCTTGCAAAGAGATTAATAATGTAGGTTACTTTCGTCGACACAAATTTGGTCAAACAAGGATTTATAATGGAGACAATTCAGAAGTAAGCAGGATGATAATTGTTAATAGTGAATATCATTACAGCAATGTGAATACTATTTCCTTTCATACAGTTTGAAAAAAGAAGATAATATATTTATACCAAGTAAATAAATAAATAAAAATGCCTTGTTATTCTTTAAAGTATGTTATGTTACAAAATTTAATTGATTGTAATATGGTTTATATTTACACCAAAGGTTTTCAACCAGGGGGTTGTGACCATCAAATAGCTTTTTACAGGATGGGTCAAATTCATGAAAATCAGGTTTTAACTATTTTTTTAATTAGAAGTTCACATTATAACTTAATGTCAGTTAAGTATCTTTCAGTGTGAAAAGCAACCCCTTGTATTACATAGCATTATATTGTGTGTGTGTGTGTGTGTGTTTGTGTTTGAAAACAATGTACTTCCATGGATCCTGATGAGTGCTTTATATAATACTTGTTGTTAGAAAGATTTGTATGATGGTTGGAATGTACAGAAAAGTATTTTGACTATTTGGATTCTAGTTTCGGACAAAGATAACTTATAAGTGTAATTTATTTTATTTCTGTCTTAAATATCGGAGATCATTACTGTATAATTTGTCTTTTATTTATTTTATTATTTGGACAAAAAACTCATATACCTTTCCTTCGTTGTGATCTCACTTTATTATGAGGTATAGCTACATTATTACTTTGGTTACATCGTGATAATTACTAATTACATAATTATAACATCTGGTTGAAAGAAAAAGAATCAAAATTCCATGTATCTTTTAAAGAAACCTATTTTCCTGGAAATTTGATAACATGGATCTAAAATGATAGTGAAATCCACAAGGATTTTCAGCAGTGTTCTTCAAATGACTGTAATGGTTACTGATACAAATTAATTAATTACCACAAACCTTACCAAAAAAACAATCCTTTTTATATCAAAACATAACATTTCCCCCCAAAAATTAACAAGTTTATTCAGAAAAATTCATCATGAACAAAATTTAACAGCAGTAGCCACAGTTAAAAAATATTGTATTAATTAAAGAACACATTAATTTCATTGATTTAAAGTATGTGTAAAAGAATAAATAAAATGTTTCATATGACTTGGGATCAATACAACAGCTGTATAATGTGTGTGTGTGTGTGTGTGTGTGTGTGTGTGTGTGTGTGTGTGTGTGTTGTTTAAACTGAAATTAAAGAAGATTTTAGTAAAACAAAGTTTTTACAGCTGTTTCACTGAACTTTACAATCTTCAGGTTCACTTTGTTTCTGAATTTTCTTTGGAACATGAACAACACTTTTCTTTGTCTTAACTTTGTTCAAAACAGTTACTGCATTATTAGTTTCTTTCAGTGTTGCATTCTCCTTGTCAGACAGTGCAGACTCTTCATCAGTTATTTCATCCTCTTCTGATTTTGACAAAGTGTAAATGTTTGTTTCACTCTGTGTTAAATGATGAATATTTTCCTCAGTGAAGCCAAGTGAGCCACATGATTCTCTTATCTCTACTTCTGAATTCTCTGTCTCTTCATCAGAAACGTCAAACTCAATTTTTTCTGTTATCCCTCCTGAAGCTTGTGGCTTTTCTATTTTATACAAAATATTTGTCAAAAATAGATCATGTTAACAAAATGGAAAAAAAAAGTTTACATAACAAAATTAGAATGCTAAAATTAATAGTTTTCACATGATTCAAAAACACTGGAAAAATGATAACTTATTTATTTAAATTAATAACACATGTAAATCTAAGTATAAAACTGACCTGGTTCATACTTAGCCTGCAGTTCCTCAATTCTGAAGTTCAACTGAACAATCTGAGACATTAATTTCTTTTTGTTCTTCTCCAGGAGAAAAAGCTCTCTTTCCTGCTCTACCAGTTTGCTGTTTTCATCCCAGTACATCATACTTACACTTCTGAGTTCACCTTTTACATCTTTGAGCTCTTTTCTAAGATAAATTAAAGCTTAAAGGTATTTTCTGTTTTCTATCCATCTAATATTTTGTGAAATAGCAAAAATAAGTCTTTTCACAGAAACATATGTAATTTATCAGTTCTAAATCTGAATATTCATAATGATTCAATATGTATCCCAAGTAAGATTCATTATTTTAAAGACTGTTTTTAAAACTATATATGTTTGCAAGTTAAAAATGGATCAACGTCAGTGATGTGAAAACAAATTGATAAATCAGTTTTATACAGACACAGAGTTAAACTAAAAAACATTGTTGATTTAAAACTTACTCTTTGTTCTTCAACATTGCTAGAAGAAAATCGCTAAATGCTTTTTCTTTTTCAATCTTGGAATCATCAGACTTGCAAATTTCAGATATTTTATCTGCAATCTGAAAATCAGGACCATTCTAAATGAAAACTACATCATGAACAATAAAAACAAAACAAATTAAAACCTTCTAAGTAATCATTTCTAAATTATAGGAAAAAAGTTTGATAGTTTTTGCATTTGGCCAAATAATAAAAACTTAGCAAAGCTAAAAAAACTGTATTTTTTTTTATCTACATACAGCAAATGTAATGTTGGATATTATGAAAACAAAATACAACTATTACTTTGCATTAATTTCTCACTTCAGCTGATCAATACATTTCTTAGATGAATCCAATTTTAACCTTTATTTTGATTTACAAAAACTATATATTTCTTTGAAATAGTTTATAAATTCCCTAATTACTTCTAAAACAATATGTTTTGTTCTGATTACATACATCCAGATTCTCATATTCGGTCAGTTTTTTAAGTAATCTCGTTATTTCTGCATTGGAGCGAATGATCTGTAGTCTCAAGTTACGATTTTCCTCAGAATCAACATCTGTGCCTCTCGGTTCCATCATAATCATTTGTATCTGCAATTGTAAAATATTTACTTCAGTTTCTGCACAGATACATAATTTGAGTAGATTATAAAGATAACTTTATCAGTGTTAAATCATTCAATGAGATAAACACATTTATATATGCATGCAAACATACTAACAGCCATATATCCATCCATCCATCCTCACTTTATTAGTTCTTCCATCAGACACAAAAGCAATATAATCTGTTATTTTATGAACATATGTATCAAACAGTGAAAATAAAGTGATAAAATTCATTTTGATAATGAGATGTGAAATATATATATTTCTGTTCACTCATGTGATAGAGCCAGTCAAAAACTGAAATTTCTTAACTTTTTATTTTAAAGAAAATTTTAATGAATATTTTTATCTGTTTTAAAGAATTTTTATGCAACTAACTAAAATGTAATGTATTTTTCAGTACCTTCAGTTTTTGGTTATTTTTATGTTCATGAAAATATTTTTCTTGCATTGTCTTCAGCTGACCTTGCAGCATTGCCAGTTTCTTCTCTGATGCAATTCGTCGGTCATCAAGCTAGATGCATAGGAAATAGCCAGAAATTAATGAATGTAAAACATATTAAGAATTTTAAAGTGTTACATTTAAATTACTGAATTAAACTTCATAACATAAATCTGTAATTCTTACAAAACAAATTGTTAATACTTCTAAAATACAGTTATTTTGTGAGTTCTATCTTAAAATATGCATTATTTCACTTTTCATAATTTATCTTAAATAAAACTTAAATAAAATACAAAACTGAACATAACACTAATAATTAAATTGTTTACTACCTCAGCATATAAAGAATTTCCTTTTGGAGCAGGTTTGCTGGTTACCATTTTCATTTCTTCCAGTTCCATATTTTGTTCAATGTTCTGCCTCCGTGTTTTCTGTTAAATGGAGACAACAGAATCTGATACTAAAAGATTTAATATTTAATGCTGTAGTATAATGAAGTCAATCCTTTTCAGTAATTCTATTCCTGTGTCATTACAGTTATTTATTTTACATGAAACAGAAATTATGAAAAACATAATAACACAAATTACTGAGAAAAAAATTGATGGTTGAAACTTACTCAGCAGTCCAAAATATATCTGTGAAAAAACATTAATGAATGAAGAGCCAAAACATATGTCAACGATTTATATTCAGAATTAGTATTTTCTTTCACTTCAGCACATTTTATTATTAATGATTAAAGGATGAAAGTTACAACAGTTTGTATGTTGATGGTATGGGAAAGGAAATCTGCAATTTTTCAACTGGTTCTCGTATCAAAAAGCAGCAATCTTTTACATGCATCTTTCAAAAACAAGTTGTCTCTCTAAGGACAAGTGTTCAGTCCAGCAGTTTAATTATTTGGTAAAAAAAAAAAAAAAATGTGTTATAAACTCACTTCTAACATATTGGCAAATGATGCTAGTTCACATTTTATTTCTTCTATTATGGTATCTTTTTCAGAGTTTTCTTTTTCCTGCTTGGCTTTTTCTTGTTTCAGTTTTTCTATATCCATTTCTAACTTAGACACCAGTTCCTTCAGTTTTTCCTGTAAAAGAAGTGAAAGATAACAATGTATCTGCCTCTAATGCTTTCTTTTCTCTTTATACAACTCATTGCATCAAACATTTTCATGAGCAGACATAAAATATCTTTCATCAACCATTTCATTAAAGTCTCTTTTCAAACTAGAAAAAGGCATAAAGCTTTCATTTTAATCACTTGGAATCATTTAATTATTATAAGTTTTTAGTTTAAAGTTATTACTTTTCTCTTTTTCCTATCATGCAGCTGAAACTGAATTATAATTACAGATTAATTTATTTTATGTCAGAAATATCAAAATGTTAATAGATGAAATACAAACATTTTCCTCATTCAAAGAGAAGATCTGCTCAGTACAAGATGGCTGTTCCTGCTGAGAGAAAGACACTGCAGCATTAATCTGATCTACCAGAGCTCTTTCCAGATGAGTCACTTGTTCTTTCACCTGTTCAATTGTTGCATCTCTTCTGTCAAGTTCATTTTCAAGTTCCTCAATCTGCAATCACATTAAAGTGCACTTTTAGTGATACAAATACCATACTTTTAAATTTAAGTCTAAATGACTGTTTTATTTATTAATTTATGAATGTTATAATGCTGATATCTGCATTTGTGTGTATGTTGTGATAAAATGTTAATTCTGGATGAGATGGGCAATGAAGGTGTTTATAATTTGGTCCATTGTTATTCAGTTTTATTAAACTTCAATTACCTCTAGTTTATAAATGTTCATGACATTGTTAAAAAGCTTAATTTTTATTTTTATTTATTATATTTATTTTAGTTTTTTTCACTGTCAAAAATTTTTATTACATGATTTTTTAAAATTTGTTTCAGTGCTATTAACCAACTGAAAAATGATAAAAATGGAAAGAAAGAAATCATCTTTGTGCTCTGAAAAAGAGAGAAACTGTTTGTATATGACCAATTTGTAGGCTGATCTGAAAATGTTATTACTGTTATAATGTTTATAGGACATTGTACATTTAAAAGCCTGGACTAAAAGCCGTAAGATTTAAAATACCTGATTTTTATAAGTCAGAATCTATATTTTATGCTAGTCAAAAGCTGCTGTTCTAAATGTTTATAGATAATGGTGAGAAAAAGGTTGCTACTTTCTTTGGTTGTGTAAGATTAGGGGATATAGCTTGGTATGTTTTTTCTTATATTCTTTATTCATTTATTCATTTATTTTTATTTTGTTTATTGCTTTATTTTTCTCTGCTTTTTTTCTCTTTCATTGTTTCTTTTTTATTTAATTATTAACACAACACAAGCAGTATGATGTTTTATTTATGAAGTTGAAGATGGTTTGAATTGTACATACAATAATGAAGTGCTGTAACAACTGAAATGATTTTAACAACAATCAAAATGACAACAACATCCTTAATGAGTTAATTAAAAAAAAGAAACTTTACTTGTTTTTTTAATTCTGGTTCTTTTGATTTCTCAGTCACATTCACAGAAGAATTTTTAATTCTTTTTTCTTCTTCCAATTCTTCTTGCAAAAAGATTTCCATTTGTTGTTTCAGTGCAAGATGTTGTTTTGTGATATGAAGTTCCTGCATAGCATCCTGTATGTAAAGCAAATTTTTATTATCAGTAATCTCTGTGTCTGAGTTTGTGTGTAAATGAGCATGATAATAAATTACACATTATAATCGTAACAGTTCTTTTCTAATATGTGTTTTATAATGTCATTTAAAACCAGTTGAAATCAAGTATATCATATATGTAGGTAAACTGGTTTTGTTTCTATTTTGGGGGATTATTTTTTTAAAGCATGTGACTTACTAATTGATTAGTCACTGTATATCTTGTTCAGTACTGGGTATGTATTTCTTATTAAAATATTTGTTTTAACAGGTTAGTCATCATAAAATGCATCTTAAAAAAGATATATTATAATTTATTATCATGTTATCATTTATAAACATGATATAGTTTCAGTTAGTAATATACATGCCATTGTAATTTCTATAACAGTACTATTAGAGATGTAGTGGTGATTACATAGGATTGGTGTTTATCAATTTGATATTGATTTCAGTTAAAGAATTTAAATTAAAAATAATTACCTCAAGCTGCTGTCGGAGTTCCTTATTTTCATTTTTTAAAGGAGAACCTGTTAAAAAATACATATCAATTATATTTATCAAAAAAAAGTAATGGATACAAGAATATTGTTTCTAAAATTATTTTGATTAATCATCATTTCCATATTAATAATATAATCATCTGACAAATTTGTGTCTAAATGTTGATTATTAATATTAGTTTACATTAACTGGAAGAATAACTTCATCACAAAATTTAAACAACCAAAAGAAATATTTGTACAAAGAAGGCAATATCAGTAGAGTATTATAGACACCATACACGCACGCACGCACACGCACACACACACACACACACACACACATAAATAATTAATTAATAAATTAAAATAAAAACAGTAAAAACAAAACAAAAATCCGTATGGTATTATGTAAATATAACTTCTAAAAGTTTAATAAAAGTTACTGACAAACAGAATGCCATTAATAAAATAGAAAAACATTTGTATAATCATAATGTGTAAGGGATCTAAATAATAATATGCGATTTTTTTTTTTTTTTTTTTTAAATATAATAAAATAAAACAGTGGCGTAATCTATTTTATCTGATTTCATCTAAGGCAGTCCTAATATTTATTTTTTATCTGACTTTAAAATGAACTAATCAACTATATGTGCATCTGTGTGTGTGTGTGTGTGTGTGTGTGTGTGTGTGTGTGTGTGTGTGTGTCCGTTTGTCTGTTCGTGGGCTTTATATGATGATGATGATATTGATAATAAATTAAATAATAATTATAATCGTAATTATTAATAATATTAATATTGTTTGTTATTAATCTTGCTGATTTACTAAAAGCATGGATATGGTAAGACAGACATTTTATGCAGTTATTTAACTTGTAAAATATATAAAAATAACACTGCTTACAGGAATCCATAGTTATATTTTTGTTAGTGTTCTTAAAAGTCAATTTGAAATCAGCGCCACTATTTGTCAAATACCCATTAGACTGGTTCACTACATAATTTGGAGTAAATGGCTCGAGAACTAGTCTCTACACTAACCGCCAACTTTCTTTCGTTGTAATTTCCCTCATCTTTTTTTTCTTTTTTTCTAAATGTAATGAAAGATAAATGTCATGATTTATCTATTTAGGTTTATTTTTCATCACGTTTTACTTTTACAGGAATCAAATGTGAAGATTCTCTTTACAATATAAAAAATATATATATTATTTTTAATAAATTCTAAATTGTAATATATTAAATGTGGTTTGAGCCCTTAATAACTAACATCCCGTTTTTGATGGTAACCATTGAATAAGAATGTATCGGTATATTTTCGCTTAAATTGCACAAACATACTATGGGAATTAGATTTAAATCAGCAAGGCATGCTAAAATTTTTGTGTTTACTTTCACGGGCGGATGCCTTGGCATTTACTTCTTTCCAGTAATTTATCATAGTATCATCAGGCCTTACAAGGAGAAACATGGTTATCCCATAAAACCTCCTTTACCAAAACCACCCCTGTATCCGCTGTTTCCTATGTCCCGAGGTAATACACATTATTTACTTATTTTTATTAGTACATATGTATTCAGCTACCTTACAGTTCTGTATTAACAAAAAAAAAAAAAAAAAAAACAACAACTTTAAACAATAAAAACAATTTCTCTTTTTATAATTACGAAATGTTGATAAAGATTAATATAAATTAATAAAATGGACATTCACGTATTTCCGTTTGAAAATTGAATGTTAGAAAAAAATGTAGGTTATAATTTTGGATAACACACTGATTTCTTAGTATAGTGTATACCCTTCACATTTGTTTTGTTTAAATTATTTGTGTCAAAGTCAGATTAGAATCAACCAAATAAATTAGTCAATAGATAATAGTATATGATCAGGGAGAAAAAGTCTGTGTAACATAACTTTGACGGAATAACTTCTTAACTTTTGTTAACAAATAGTTTAAATCAAGGTTATATATTTCCAGCAAATGTTTATGTAGAAAATGCAAATTTCTCCTTTTATATGTTACTTCAGCTATAGAATTACTAAACACCAAAAATGTGTGTGTGTGTGTGTATGTGTGTGTGTGTGATTTGCAGTGCTTTATTTAAGATAAATATAAACAATGAGTATCTTTTTATATAATTAAATTCTTCAAAATTTTGATGAGCTAATCACCTAAGGAAATATTTCTAAAGTCCTTACCTCTGAAACTAATGTTAACAATTAATTATCAAAATGTATAAAATATTTTCAGTAGGTAAATAAAAGCATAAAAAATCACATATCATTTGTGTTTAATTAAAATATAGAATTGTTGAAATTATAAATTTAAAAAGAACATATATATTAAACGATGCACCAGTCTTCCACTGCAGACTAATATAATATGATTAATACATTTGTAAAACAATTTTATTATACCAGTTACCTTGAAATCATTAAAGTAAATTATTATATAACTAATGGAAAGAGAGAAGAAAGTAGTAACAAAAAATATAAAACATGAAATTAATGTTGGGGAAAAGTCCATGTCTGTTGTATTCATGTTGATAATACTAATACATTAATTTCATAACATCTGGAGAAAATGACAATAATTTTACACATTAGTACATTCAACTGTATGGTAAAAAAATTATGTTCATTCATCTTGAAATAATTTGACACTTTCTTTTTGTTCACATGTGATTGTTATTACTGGGTAATAAATATATTTTTTTATTATTATTGCAGGGTCAGATACTAGCAATGTCCAGGTTGAAGAAACAAATGTCAGTAAATGATCTTCACAAAGAAATTGCTAATGTTCAGACGTCTGTGGATGTTTTGAAATTCATGTACTGTTACATTTATAAATAAAAATGACAGTTGGTATCAAAAAGAACAATATACATTTATGCATTTAAATGTTGTAGAATTTCACAACAAAATTAGAGCCAGAGACTTTTGTGTGTGTGTGTGTGAAAATGTTTTTAGGTGTTTTTTAATTGGCAAACAGGATGGTAAACATTTTTTTGTTTTTGTTATTATTAATAACTTGGAGCTAAAGATCAGTTACTTTTGAACTGGTCTCAAGTTTACATAAAAATTATAACATATTGCATATTTGTAAGATCAACTAGCAAAGTTATGGAGAAAAACATGAATGAATAACTGAAGATTATTACAAACAAAATATGTTGTGATATGAATACATTTTTATTAAAAAAATCCAAACAAGAATATTTAGTATACTTTAATTATTATTTTATTGTTTCCAACGATCATGTTTAGTAATGAAGTCATACAGATTACCACTGTTATTTGCCATGTTTACAGCAGTATGTAATCACAATGTTAAGATGAATGTGGTTGATAGATCCATTTCTCTGGGAATTTTGAACAAAAGAAAAAAAATACCAAAAACTTTAATGGTTCTTCAAATGTGTTTTATTTACACTTTATATAAATAATGTAATAAAGAACACAGCTGTTTAGGTATTATAATTTATTGACCCTACAAGTTTCATTTGATGGTTTAAACATTTATCATTTATTTTTTATGTTTTATTTTTTTTATTATTTTATTATTATTATTATTATTATTATTATTATTATTATTATTATATTTTTTTATTTTATTTTTACCATTAGTCATTTTCCATCAGTTCCAGACTCCGTGAAATATACGAATCATCAAAGTTTGGCAGGTGACCTACTGATATTTTTCATGAATAAGTACAAAACTGTTTTTCCATAATCGTATAGAACAGCATTTGTTAATGTAGTCATTTATTATTCTGTTTCACGAAAAACTTCTACTTTGCTCAACTGGATAATTCTAATTTATACAAACTGCCTTAAAATGTGATATGTCATTGTCATAATTCGTATTGACAGGTCGATCACAAATAAATAAATAAATAAAATGTAATATTTATAAATGTTTCACTGAATTCAGATAGTAAGAAATACACGTGACAAACATTGGACATGCGATTTAACTCCGAACCAATTACCATAAACAAAGTAATAAAATGAACTTTGATTTTTGGTAGAAGTTTCTAATTGATCAGACGCCCTTACTAATGATCGAAATATTCAGGCATTGACACATTTTATGTAAAAATTATAATTTATATAACTGTAATGGCAAAAAAGTATAAAGCACAACATAATTATATTTCAACAAATGTTTATTTATGTTCGTTTATTTTTGCTTCATTTTAGATTTGTCTAAATCCATTCAGCCTACCAACGTCTGGACATTCATGCGCACACTGATTTAAGAATTACTAAATGACCCAAGCCTCCACTCAGCACCCAAAACTAATTAATAAAAAAACAATAATAATAATAATAATAATAATAATAATAATAATAATAATAATAAAATTTAATAATAATAAAATATATATATATATATATAAATAGATAAATGAATAATCATAGATTAGGCAATGACGTAATAAATTTTATGACGTTTAGAAACTTCAGCTGTCAATACTGGAAACCTTGTTCTCTCGTTTTAAATATTCATATAAAATATTGTTGAATTATTCAGAAAATAAAGGTAATGCAGGAGTTCTTCAATTTACTTCATTAAAAAAAAAAAAAAAAAAAAAAAAGAAACACCGGCGGACTTTTGTACAAGTACTCCAAAAAGGAAAGGAATTTTTTATTTTTTTTTTTTTTTTAATAAATAAATATGATAATTATTAAAATTAATTTAAAGCAAAAGACTTTTAGCAAATATTGGCATATTGAAACATAATTATTATACAACTGATACACATAATTAGATTTGTATAGTTCAAGTAAAAAGTAATGCTCATTATTATAATCATTTTCAATATAATTTATTTATTAATTTTAATTCGGAGGACACCTCACAAAATACGTTCGAAACAGTTTATGTGATAATTTGTAATTTATTATTTATATCAGCCGAAAAACTAATCACATTTTAAAGCTAAATTACCTAACGAGAATATACACCGTCAGAGATGTCAGACGTTTTTTAACTTTTATTTATTTTTTTTTTTTTTTTTTTCATATTTTTATATTTTTTGTATATATATATATATTTTTTTTTTTTTGACAATGCAACTGTATTTTAATACAAAACAGAACATTTTCCCATCTTGTCATTGCTTGTGTGTTTGTAATGTCTAAATAAAAGCAGTAAAATATAATTATTCAAATTTTTTGCCTATTTCTCATTTTAATTATATTCTGAGCAATGGGTTCAAATGAAAAAGTAAACTGATGAGCTTATTTCGTTTTGTTTAGTTTCTTTGCGAATTCTTTACAAGTTATTCATAATCATTTTTCTTAAACTCTATTTGGCAATTTATTTATTTATTTCCATTTATTTACAGATATCTAAACCTATGTCTTGTCTTGGTGAAAATAACAATGCACCCATCCCTAACGTCCATACAAATAGATTGAATGGACATTTTATACTAGCGCAGACCCTCAATCAAAATAGTTACAATCCTGACACCTTTACCTTGACCACGAAAGGAGCCAGATTTTTTATTGTTAAGTGCAGCTCGGAGAATGAAGTTCGTTCTTCCATCAAAAGTAGAATATGGCGCAGCACGAAGAGAGGGAACAAACGACTAGATAAAGCCTTTCGTGAACGCAATGGCAAGGGATTTATATTTCTATTCTTTAACGTCACTGGGAGTGGGCACTTTTGTGGAGTGGCTCAGATGATGTCATCTGTAGAGTACAGAAGCTGCACCAGTCTCTTTGAGCATTGTAGTGGAGTGGGACAGTTTGCAGTGATGTGGATCTACGTGAAAAACGTGCCAGACCTCCACTTCAGTCATATTCGACTGGAAAACAATCAGAATGAACCTGTAACCAATGCCCAAGATTCTCAAGAGATTCCTCCAGAAAAGGGTAAACGGATGATGAACATCATACATATATTTCCTCACAGAACGTCCATACTGGACGACATCGACGATCATTATGATGCAGCTAAGGTATCTGAGTCAGGGAATTTACTTAAATTAACATCTAAATAATTATAAAAGATGAAATATAATGAACTAGCACTGATCAGGTTTTTTTCTTCTCCACAATAAGTGTGTTTCTGAGATTTATTTTGAAGGGTATTGCACGTGCAGTAAGTGCTTTAAAAATTAGGTTACTATAGGTTTCAGTTAAAGTTCTGTATGTATATTTATACGTTTTAAATGTTGCAGCGTTTTCACTTAAAACAGTAAATAGTGAGACATAAAGTAAATGACACTTTTTTCTATTAAAAGGAAAAACATTAATAAAAACAAAAGAAAGAAATGCTAAGAGATATTCCAAAAAACAATATTATATTAGTTTATACCATTAATTGATTCCTTTTTTTTTTTTTTTTTTTAGTTATTTATGTGGTGCTTCGTTTCTCGTACCGTTTCAGGATGAACTGCAAACAAGGCGAGGAGAGGTGGATGGATTACAAATAAAAATAGAAGAAACTGTGGAGGAATATTTAAAATGTAATGCTCTTCGAGAAAAACTTAGAGACCTCGAGAAAGAGATTTGGAAGTTCTATGAAAAAAAGAATAAGCTGCATGGCGAATACAACAAAAATGAAATGGTAGACACTTTGTATGTGAGAGAATTACAGCTAATAGATAGTCTTCTTATAAAAATAATTATTTTTGAAAAAAAACGGTGACCAGTTATTATCAACATCGTTATTTTAATAATAGTTCTGAATATTACAGGAAGAGCAGATGTTAGAGATCGCGGCAGTGTACGGTCACTTCCTGGAAGACGTCGACGAGAGTGATATTTCAGCAGCTACAACAGACAAATTCCAAGACGAGATTACAACATATTACAAAGCATGTTTTGCATCCGATAATTTCAACGAAGAGGTAGCTGCAGATTCACACAAATAATCTATATACAGAAGAAACAACCAACCATAAAATAAAGAATAAAATAAATAAAAATTACAAAACAAAATATATAGAAAGTTGCTGTCTGTCCCGTTTTCAAATGAATTTAGATAAACAAAATTTTCATTACTTTCGATAACTGTTGTATGATCAAAAAACTACATTACCATATACATGTTTAATTGATGTCACTTATAAATAAAAAAATATATTTTTGAAAAATTAAAATAATTATTAGTAATTGAAATTTGTGCAAACTTTAACAGGAACGAAATGGCCAGAAACTTACAAGAATTTTTAATGCCTACATGCAAGGAATCTCAGCGCTGATTCCCAAAGACAAGCTGTTTAAAATTGATGATGAAATTAATAAGTTTCGTGAGCAAAATGCAGACTTGGACCGTCTTTATATAAAGGTATTGCATGTAAAATGTCGTTTCATAGGATTGTTATACTGAAATAAACTTTATTTATTACCTAGTAATAGGACAAAAATGCGCGCACAGGCACAGCCACACACACAGATGATTATTACTAACACACAACAGCTGTTCTAATAATTTATTGTAAATATGTTCAAAAGTTTTTCTCATATTTATTCAAACAGAAATTGTTGGCAGTTAAAGAGTTAGAATATGGTCGATGGTTGGAACTGCAGAGAAAGAAAGCGATGCTTCAAGAGAAATTCATAAAATTACGTGGAAAAATAAATTTTTTAGTCAATGCTGTCAAAATTCAAAATGAGGTAATTATTTTCTAAATATTTATATTGAAAAGAAAGAAAAACATTGTTAAAAAAATCAGTCGTTTAATCAAATTTTTTTCTGTTTTTTTTTTATTTCATTTTTTTTTTTTTTTTTTTTTTTCAATTAAATATACGACATAATATATCTTAGCCATCTTGTCCCATTCTAACATAAATTATTCAGATAAATGTTTTAGACATGAGCAGAGACATTAGTTACGCCTGTCCACAGCAAACACATTCCTTCTCAGAAAAAAAAAAAGAAAAAGAAAAGACATTTGTGAACAATGACAGCTAAATTAATAATGTTACAATTTTACAAACATTGTGTTGAAAATAATCAAACTAACTGCTTTGCTTCTCTGGGGCAGGAAAGACACACACACACACACACACACACACACAATCTGTGAAGTTATGAATAATCTGATCCCTTTCAACAGCTGTTTAATTCTGTTTTAGCTTGGAAATTTCTCACCTAAAATGAAACAGTTACAAGAAATGATTAAAGTTCTGGAGCAATCTTATATTGAATTACAACAAAGTTGCAGAAAAGAAAAAACGAACCAGTTTGAGGTAACAAATATATCCACTTAATATTTATCTCAGTGCTTTTGTTTTGCACTCATCATCTTTATATTAACCCATATACAGTGTAAAATGAAGTAAAACTAATGAAATACTATTCATTTTAACAACCATAATATTGGTATGCAATCACGATCACTATGGAAAATTGGTTATTCAGAGACAACAGTGAAATATTAAATTATCTTTCTAAAAAAAATAAAATAAAGAAAAATATAATAAAAATGAAAGTACACATAATCAGCTTTTGTAAAGCTGTTGCAAATAAACAAGTTTAGAAACAAATTCAGATTTAAGTTGGCTTTGCAGCATGGAAAATCCTGAGTAAATTTAAATTGCGCCACAAAACAGGAAATAACAAGTAACAAAACTTGGCTGATACATCTAATATATATATATATTTTTTTTTTTTTTCAAATATTACTTTTTAACAGATATCAGTGCTAAGCAGGTCTGGAATTATGTTACAAACTACTTCAAACTGATAACACAAAAACTGTACACATATTTACTTCAGGAAATTAATTATAAATTTATAGATTTTTTCTTTTTTTAATACAAGAAATAATTATTTAATGTCTTTTCTTTTGTTCTTATTTTTTAATTTTATTATTATTTTTTTAACAGGAACAGAAAGTTTTACAAGACAAGATAACCAAACTTGAAACAAAAATTGAATCACTTAGCCAGGTTCTTAATTTTAACAATTCTAACTAAAACAGTAAGAGAATGAAATATAAATAAATATACATAGAACATTTTTGGTGCACCTATGTTGTTTATTAAAAACAAAAACTGGTAGGGAAAAACAACAAGAAAAAAAAATGTTCAGCTGTAATTATTTGAAAATCTTACATGTAGACTTTGATTACAGTGATCTGTATTATGATTACACACTTTGAAATGACACAGCATTTACACTTTTGTTTGTTAGTTTCATGATTATTTTTGAAGGCAAAAGGTGATAGCTATAATTGCAAATATAATTTAAACCATCCATCAAATCAACACAAAACTGTATAGGCTTCATGTACATTAATACATGGTAATATCTGGATACCAAGCAAAACAGAATCATCAAATATATTTTGTTGATTGTTGCTTTTTAAAAAGCCAGTGTGAAGAAATATTTTATATTAATTTGAGGTCCATCTGTGTTTACCCTAAGTGTTGTAATAATTAAGCAAATGACATACAGCAATTTCTCTTTTACACACACATTAGATATTGTATGAAAACATTCACATAATAGTTATTTAAATACAGAAATTTGGGATCTTTGTCACAACGCCTAGAACTCATTATGTTTTCTCACTGGACTATCGATGTTTAATGTAACTGTTGTTTTTGCTGACAGACAGACAGGGTAAGGATTAAGATGAAGAGTTTAATTGAGATCGTGGCTGAGGCAAGAGGACCACCAACCACAGCAGTGCAAGACAGAGCAGAGGACTCCCGAATATTTCACACATCAGTGTTCACCTGGTGTAACATGTAGTCACTAGACAGACGATTTGTGTGAACAACTATTTGTGAATGCATTCAGAGTAAATCAAAGCTGCATCTCAGATAAAATTACCTGTACTAGAAAAGTTCTCTTAATGCTGTCTCTTAGATAAATTAATGTTTTATTGTAAAAATCTGTTCTGTTGTATTCAAAGTTACATAAAACATTTACAAGTTCTGTGTTTAATCTTTGTGTAACTACATGTCAGTAAAAGAAGCAGTAGATATTTTTAAAATCTTCATTTGAGAAATTACAATAATGTACATCTAAAAAGTTTTTAATTCAATATTCAGTTTATCCTTGTGAAATGAATGAATACGTGGTGGTTTCCAGATAATTTTACCTCATTTTCTTTTCACCTTTCTGAGAAGGATGCAGTTATCTAATATTGATATTAAAGTTAAATTTGTTATTTTTCAGAAATAAATAAAAAGATAATTTATTATGCTTTAAATTTCAAATTATTTAATTCCTGGGAAAAATTCCAAATGAATTTATTCATAATAAAATTAAACTTCCATTTTATTTCGGACCTTATTATGTCTTTTGAATGGTCATTATTATTTTTTATCACTGATATAATAAAAGGATGCAATAAAAGGACAAATGATAAATCTGAATACCTATATAATCAGCTGAGATGAACCGATTTAACACAAATATCACAGTTTATTGAACAAAAATTAGATTCGGAGTTCATATGCCTACCACACTGTACCATTAACATATACAGTATACATATTTTAATAATTTTTACTTATAGATTTCTGATCTTTTACAAATTAACTTATAGATACATCAATTTATTTATTATTTTTGATCAATACAGATTTTGACCCAAAACAGTTACAAATGTTTGTAGAGTTTTTAAGTAAATGTGATAAATTAATTTTGTTTAACAAAATATTTAAGTCATTTTTATAAACATTGTTTTTCAGTGTTAAAATAAAGTTCATTTCTGAAAAATGTAAGCAGTTTGTTTTATGTGTATTTTATCTACACACAAAATTACCACAATTACCTTTTTGAAACAATTGTTTTTCTTTTCTGCTTTTCTTCCTGTTATATTTTAATAGAATTTTTCCAAAAAATATGCAGTTTATTGTGTTTTTCTTCTCATTTCATTACTACTATTTGAAAATGTATACTTAAATTTCTCCAGTTTCTAACAGTTGTTTCTAACAAAGTACAAGTAATTTTATCTGTTCTTGCCAAATATACTTGAATAATAACATTTCAACAAAAATAAATGATAACAACAAAAATGCATGGATGTTCAGATGTGATATACAGTTTATTTTAAATTTTACTAACTGTACAATTTAAAAACAAATTAAAAGATATTAAGTTGTATTTTGAAAGATTATTACCAGAACTGTATCTTATGAAGTATTAATGATGAGTGATAGAGAAATTACAAGCATCAATATAAAAAGTTTTATTTCTTTATTAACTTGTTTTCTCAGTCTCACTGACTGGCACACAGAGTTATGATGCTTGATCACTTTTCTGTGAAATTCTTTTCAAGGTCTGCTTTTCTTCGCTGAATGTTATATTTATTTCTTTTTATTCTGTCTTCTATTGTGCTCTCTGCTGCATGCTTGGACAACATTGGGCTAAAATAAATAAATAAATAAAACATATTTGTCAATATATAAATAAATAATCATTTTTGAAAAAATATAACTTAGTAAATCCTGTAGTATTTTATTTAATGTAACAATCATTCCTCACATCTGTCTTTCTAATTTTATTTCTCTGAAGGTGGAACTCTGGTATAATTTAAGAAGATGTGAGAACGGTTAAGGACTGATTGAAGCTGTACTTACTTGAGAAATTTTGCACTACTTCCTCTGCTGCTTTCATCATACTTTTCTTTCTTTCTGTCTTCTATCTCATAGTGCTTGACGTTCGATCTGCGCTGCTCCTCTCTCCATTTAGCATTTTCCATCATTTCAGCTAGTTTCTTCTCTCGTTCTTCAGCTGTCAGTTTTCTTGAAAAACAAAATCACTGTTAGCAATTCAAGAAAACTCTACTGAGATATTAAATAAAACTAGCAGCTTCTTCCTATCCAGCTGTTTTAGAAAAATGTCTGACAGAGAGCAGTAACATAACTTAAGATATATACAGAAAACTATGACAAAATGATAATCTATTTAATTCATAATAATAATATAAAGCATTTATTTCTAACATTTCTTTTTCATATAACTTGAAGAAAATTAATAAAAAATGTTACATTAATCTTTTTTATCATTATCTTTTAATGGTTCAGTCTTTCACTAATATGGCTTATCATTTATTAACACTTCATGTTAGCCAAATATGAAAACTTACTTGTATAATATTTAACAATTGTAAACTGGGATTCATTATAATCTTTCAAATCCTTAAATTAACTGATTTCATGCTGTAAAATAAAATCTGTTTCTTTCTACCAAGACAAAATATCCAGAAAGAAACTTCTGTCATTTTAGTTTGTACCTTTTTGGCGGGGATCTTTCTCGTTTAGATTTCACTGGATGCCTGCTATGATTATCTCTTTGTTTGGATCTAGACACAGGAGACCTACTGTTGTGTTTATCTGAAGATCTGTGAGTGTCAGTCTGCTCTCTGTCTGAGGTTGTTTTTGGTGACCTTGATCTTGAACTAGCTGGATCATACTTTTTTGAGAGCGAACTTTCCATCTTCTAAATAATAAAAATAATAATCTAATTCATTTCTGCTAAATCTCGACACAAAAAAAATACAATTATAATAATAATAATAATAATAATAAATAAATAAAAGGCATTAATATCTAATATTAATTTTTTTTTAATTCTATATCTAATTAAAATATCTATGATTTAGGAACAAGAAGAGTCTGAATTTTCTAATATGAATTCATCATGCTGAACTGAACGTTTAGAAGTTTTAAATGCGCCTTTGCAGAACTGATTCTTATATTAACTTTCAGTTCTAAATAGTAAAGCATGAAAATAATTTTTTTTTACTTGTAATAATTTTAAAGCCTGTAATGAAAAAGTAGATGGCAGTTTTATGTTACATACAATTAATCCATACTGTTTTGGTTGACTATCTTCACTGCTGCTACTGTTGTATCGCTGCCTTTTGTACTCAACACCTGATGAACTGCTAATCTTTTCCTTAACCAATGAACTCTCTCTTTCCTCAGATCTATGTCTGTGTTTAGAAAGATGTTTTTTTGAATGTTTATTTTTATACACATCAGAATCATCTCCAGAGGATTGATTTGAAAGATTTCTCTCACTTCTCTTAGAATCACAGTTATCATGCTTGGAATATTTAGCTCCTTTTGAGGCTGACTTTTTCTGTTTTTCATGTTTACTGCTGTGTTTTTTGCTTAAAATTGACAAGTATTTACTGATCAGTTCATCATCTTCACTGTCAGATCCATGCTTCTTGTGCTTTTTCTTTCTCTTTGCTCGGTTCTGTTGTTCTATCTATGAAATAAATTTTAAAAATCTCTATTGTGTTCAGTTTTATGAAGTATTTTTATAAGGATATATATATATAAACATACATACACACACACACACACACACACACACACACAAACACATACATATACATTTATTTTGAAAGCACCCATTATACCAACTTACTATCATTGTTACCAGTTCACAATGTACTAGGTTTGATTTTTTTTCTTCCTCTTTCTGGTGTCTCAAACTAGCAGATATGGCTATCATCAAGCTATCAGATTTAAAATGATGTTGAATTAAAATGTTCTGACTGACACATTGTTTATTGGTTCTCAGTTCAAAGACAAAAAAATCTAGAAAGCTGATAATCACACCACAATACCAAGTTTGTAATATCATTAAAAAAATGTGACAAATGAAAACATGGACATAACTACCTGTGTGCCTGATCAGAAACACAAGAAAAGAAATTTACCATCTTTTTTAACTGTTTCATTTTGATTGGATTCTGCAGTAATTTTCGTCTTGATTCCTCTTCCACCTTTCTATGAACAATTAAAATTTTATTTTTATAACACATCTACAGAAAGGTGTTTTGTAATCATTTTATTTATTTTTTTTTTTTTTTTTTTTTTTTTTTTTATTATTTTTTTAACTATACCAATACTTTTAATTGCAGAAATGTACAGTTACTGTAATTTTACTCATGATTTTATTTGTGGGTTTTTTAAATAACACTAGAACAGGTATTCTAAAGTTGTGATGGTTGAATTGTAAATAATCAGAAACATTCTTATGATTTTGTAGCAGAAAAAATATAAATAATCTCCTGAACACGTACTTAATAGCAAACAAAGGATCTTCTCTCATTTTGGCTTGCATATCCAGAGTAATGTTTGCTTTTATCCTTTCCCCAAATACTTCACCTAGATTAATATAATAATGCCAACAATATTGTAAACACATTTTGTTCTTCTTGGATCCACTGTTTCAAGAACAATTCAAACATATTCAAGTTGTAAAGCAAAACACATTCATTAATTAATTA
The DNA here is from genome assembly GCA_012295275.1 of Chrysomallon squamiferum. Lineage (NCBI taxonomy): Eukaryota > Metazoa > Mollusca > Gastropoda > Neomphalida > Peltospiridae > Chrysomallon > Chrysomallon squamiferum. The sequence goes on along the minus strand of CM022668.1, from coordinate 1,380,509 downwards.
TTATTAATTCAAAATATTTTTTGGACACAGAACATTAATTTTAATGTCAGTCATAAATCAGTTTGAACATTAAATAATACAGAAGGTTCTCTGACAATCATTAAAATCCAACACTGTATCTATGAATATTAAAACAGTGTATGTGTGTGTGTTTACAGACATGCATGTGATTATACAATCAACAAAATATGCATATATCAATGTATACATTTTGGAGAAGTTATGTATTACTTACAGAAATGAGACACAATATGTGCAGTTTTAAACAGTGTTTAGTAAAGAATACAAAAAATATCATACTTTGAGGAATTGTCTCCTCTTGCTGATCTTTGGTTTCAAAAGCTTTGTCCACCTTCTTCCCCAGCAGGTACTCCTCTGTGTCAGGTTTTGTTTTTGTGTACATCCAGTCCATAGAAGGAACATTTCTCCTGTTTGAATAAATTAGAATTCATTATATTTTTTCATTCTTTGATTTTCAAATAACTGACTGTGAACAATAAACTGATTATAAGCATACAATCATTTTATATATAAGAAAATAACAATAAAAATTAAAAACATATATATATATAGTTTCATGTTATAAATTATGGTTGATTATGCTGTTTGGTTGTGTTGGAAAAAATGTAACTTAGTGTTGTGTGTAATGTGTGTGTGTATGTGTGTGTGTTTAAATAGATAGGTAAGTAGATAGACAGATGCTATCCGAATTAATTAAAAAACAAGTTTTACTCTTTTTCCTTCATTATTTCGATTATCTTCTTTCTTTCAGCTGGGTCTAGGGCATCCATGTTGTTTGAGTTATCTGAAACTAAATACATTTATCATTAGCCAAATATCAGAATACATTCATTTTCTTTAAGTTTACTCTACAATGATTTTGTATTATTAAAAAATATATGTTCTTCATTTGGCTATACTATTTATGAAACTGAATTATTCAGTTTATTGTATTTATGTTTGCACCAAAAATAAAAAATTGCTTACTAATATAAACTGCAAATTGTACATTAAAACATAACAACTAACACATTCATTCCAGTTAGTGCAACAGTTAGTCAAATTTTTTTTTTTTAAAGTCAGTATAGGAAGATTTTTCTGCATTTGTTCTATAAAACATGTTATTCTGTAATGGCCTAACTCAGTGAGAACCAGTTCAAGTTAAGACACAAAATCAAATAAATGAATGAATGAATGAATAATAATAATAATAATAATAATAATAATAATAATAATAATAATAATAATAATAATAATAATAATCATAATCATAATCATAATTTTAAAATATAATATAAAAAAGAAAAAGCTGCTTTAATTTTCTAGAATATAGTGTTATTAGTAACATTGAGCATTTATTTACATTTTTAGATAAATAAAATTATATATATAATTATATGCTACGGTATATTTCGGATGTCATAAACTCAAGACACTTTTCTGTTTTCATTCTACCCTTAATTTATCAGATATTGCTGTATATCTTTATATATTATTATTATTATATATGAGTAGCGAGTTACTAAATACGTATATTTAACATTTAACAGTATAGTGAAGAATGAAAATACAAAATAGTGAAAACTGAAATAGTCAGTACCGTCAGCAAACTTTAAATTAATAAAGACAACTTATTAACTAATTAAGTTATTTCCTCGATAACAATGAAACGTCTCAAGATCTTTTCACATATTCAAATATGAAGTTTTCGCGGAATGTTTCTACGATTTGCTTTTTTGAACAATTATTTAAAACGTTGTGTATATAATATAAGGTCAATGTTTACGTTTTTTATCACAGTAGCGCTAAAATTTGATCCTTATTAATTTTTATTTATCCTTTTTTTGCTCTTTTTTTTAACTCAAGGGAGGTAAACAGGAAGTAGTTTTAGAAAAGCTAAAGCATTTTAATTTATAAATGTGCATTAATAGAGTTTGGTGAAGAATTTTATCAACAGATTATTTTTCCAACTACTGTCACGCGCTTTCTGTAGCCGAAGTTAGAAAAATAAACTAAAACAAAATCTAAAATGAAAAATAATAATAAAATAGAATATGAAATAAATATTCTAGGTCCATTTACATTTACCTCCCTTGACTTAAAGAAGACTACGATAACGGTGGTTATCAAAGCCGGTTAATTTGACAAGCCAAAGATGATAATATATATAGAATTTTTTTTCTACATTACCTTACTATTTAAAATAAATAAATAAATAAATTCAAGCTTCAAGACAATAAATCATAGCTAAATATTCCAAGAAAATTTTCATATCTGAACGAATGTGAAAAGAAAAATTAATAATACTATTAAAGTATGAACAAAAACAAAACAACAATAATAATAACAAAAATATTTAATAAAAATGTATAA